>JBBHKE010000303.1:22991-49108 GCA_037447655.1 Zygnema cylindricum | reverse complement strand
AGAGAGAGAGAGAGAGAGACAGACAGACAGAGAGAGAGAGAGACAGACAGACAGAGAGAGAGAGAGAGAAAGGAGGGAGGGAGGGAGGGAGGGAGGGAGGGAGGAAGGAGGGGAGAGAGAGAGAGAGAGAGAGAGGGAGAGAGAGAGAGAGAGAGAGAGAGAGAAGAGAGAAGAGAGAAGAGAGAAGAGAGAAGAGAGACTATGAATGTATTCGAAATAAGACACAGCACAAGAATCGAGGCAGGGCAGCCATGTACAGAGTGAGTAAGTTAGAGAGAAAAATTCAATAACATCTAAAACGGTATAGTACTAGGGTTACTGGCCAGTAACAATTCACAGCAAACTGTGCAGATACAGTTTTCTATGCGAATATAATTTTCTGTACAAATACAGTTTTCTGTACGAATACAGTTTTCCGTACGAATACAGTTTTCTGTACGAATACAGTTTTTTGTGCGATACAATTTTCAGAGCGATGACTGCGAGTACTGGCAAGTAATGTCCGTACTCACCTACACGTCATCACCCTACAAAAGGATGATGGATCCAAACCCTACAGCTTACCGTGAATAGAAGACTTATGAGCCGCTGCTGTTCCCCCGAGGCAGGAGGTAGATGCACCCATGGCCGCCTATAATGCAGCATGGCTTGCAGGAAACAAAAGTCGAATCTCCATCTCACTTCAAAAGTGAAAAGAAAAAAAAAATTGTCACAAGAAATGCAGCAGGAAAGCTCGCGTTAGACGAGGCATTTTGAGTCAGAAGGAACCTGAAAAAAAAAAAAAAAAAAAAACTTAGGTTGGGAGGAATTTTACGCGCTCCTGCAGCAATGAATTTGATAGAAAAGTACTGAATTCTAGGGAGTCAACTTAGGGTATGGTTACATCAGACGAAAAGTGAGGTTTAATACAGAATTTTGTACTTTACCGTACCATGCCGTACTATATTTTCGTGAGTTTCTTGAAAACAACATTACAGAAAATAAGATTGCGATTCTCCAAGTATCCAGGAGAAGACGTCGACCGTCCGATTACATTTTGGTCTTCATCTGCGAAGCAATTTCTCCATGCGCCTCTGTATTGGTGAACCCACCTCGCGTAGGTGGGTTCACCAATACAGAACCAGTCAATTCGCTACACCTGGACGATATACACGAAGGTCGATGAAAAATGAAAATTTTCACACGCCCCCAAAGTCACGTGCCTTCGGACAAGGTGACCGTAAAATCTTTGCCAAAAATAAATACGGTTTTTTCCTGAAAGTCAGCAGAGTGAAGGAGATCTTTGAGGTACATTGACGCGGTACACTTGCGAAGTACACGTACGAAGTACGCAAGTACGGACTTGCGTACGACAATGATCGGTTTTTAAATCTTTGCGATTTTAGAGATTTGATCGTCGACTTACGTGGAACCACTTAAAAAAAAAACACGTATGTAAAAACCTATTTACAGACGATACGCGATGTAACCGAGGCCTCTGTAATACATAAATTTTGCTGTCCGTACTATTACAGAGACCTCCTGATGTAACCATGCCCTTAGGCTTCTTGTCCATCAGGCGTTGCCATTAGTCGTATGGATACTATTACCGGCATTAATACTCTGACCGGCATTCCATCACAAGGTTTAGTAAAGTACACCGCCAATCGTTATTAGCGTTGTGTACGCTAATTCCGTCCCGCTTTTTTTTTTTTTTATTCTCCACTAGTGTAGTTCATTCTATTTTTTTATTTATTCTGTTTAGGGTTATTTTCAGTACGTTGTCTCTTAAATAGAGTGGTGTACGGTCAGTGTCAGACCGTACATAAATGTACCTTTTTAAGTTAAAAAGTTCAATAAATTAGTTTTAGTAACCGCGGACGCATGAGAATGTGCGTTCTAAAAAGAGAAAAAAATCAGGTCGTAAAAAATCCTGCTCGCACATATTCGTCCGACAGCCGCGTTTCGACCGTGTGAATGTACGATTTGTGTACGATTTGTCAGATTTTGTACGGAGACCTATATTAGTGTAAGCATGTTTGCGACCGACATTTTTATTTTCAAAGATCCAAATTTCCATAACCAAACAATTAGAATGTATGATTTTTTCCAAAATTTTCAAATTCTTAAATAGTGTACACCACGGTAATTATTTTTATACGCTAAAATAACTTACACGCTAATAACGATTGGCGGTGTACTGTACCTCTCGCCTATATGCTTTATTCCAATTGGTACCAGTTAAGCATTCATTCCGACGGTTATCTTATATGTACGGACGTATGGCATGTGTACGGTCGCAGATGCGCACTATACCATCGTAAGAACTACATTATGACGTTTTAATCCACCAAGTCCATTCCGCGAAGGTCAAGGGATGAAAAGAGGAGCTTAAATGAATATCCGTACGGCAAAAAAAATTACGTGGCTTTTGTGGATTTTAATACACCCACGTTGTAACGTTGTCATCGCTCGTCCATCGTGGATCGTATCTTAATTTTAGTACATATACCAATCGTTCACGTTAATTTTGTTGGTACTGTCCCTCTTTACCACAAATGGACGATTGCGCAAATGAGTCGCGCATGCGTAAAGCAAAAAATCGGAACGTAAGTCGAATGTTTTCGCCCGGAAGCTTGGAATATCTCAATAGATCTTTGGAAACCAGTTTTGTATACTAAAAACAAAAAGTAAGGATTGGTTGGAAACGTAATGCGTCCAACAAACAACCTCACTTTGGTGATGGGACATTACAGTTCTACTGGACGTTGACTTTAATGGGATTGTTACATTAACAGCTTAACAATACTATTTTAACATAGACATGCTTGAAATGTACACCGTGGATAGTTATTAGCGTTAAAAATGCTAATTCACTTTGACCCTCAAACCTAAGATTAAATTAATGACTCAAATTGTTTTTTTTTGCGTTAATATAGGTACTCTTTAATTGCAGGTAATTACTCTACTTTGAACTGATTTTAAATAGTGAAGTGTGCAAAATATGCCAGTTCGTAGTAAATTTGCTCGTTATTTCGTACAGTCGTATAGAAAGAGTGTCAAGTAAGGGCGTCGACACGCTAAAGTGAGCGCGTTGACAAGAAAAATCGTACTCAGAAGACGAGAAAAAATCACGCGAACTTGTTCTCACATGTTCAAACGTCGACTATGTGAACACAGGCCATACCACTTACACAATACGAAAAATGTACACAAATTAGAGTTATGCATAAATAAAAGTTATTTTTCTCTTGGTTAATGGCCTTGAACCCAAATTAGAGTTAACAACACTAATTGTTTTTTACTCTAATTATTTTTAAACGCTAATAACGATTCATGGTATAACTTTTATGTAATAAATAAATGTTGTGTATCGAGAGCTTCTTGCCTATATTCAGTATGTGCCTTTTTTTTACCTGTCAATAATCGATATTTTGATTCGATATATAGAACGGGCAATATAGCTATCAATTTATGAAAATTCACGTTAAATTATTGGGTTGAAGCGATATCTCTGTAAGTCGGCCTGCCTAAAAAATTTCAAAACCTCACCCCCCCCACCTCCACCCGACGAGACCGCCGAGACCGCCGAGAGAAGGAGAGGGGGAAAGATACCACACTGTGAATCGTTATTATTGTTAATGTTTTCTTTTCCACTATAAACATATTTTCTCCGTACACATGTCCTAGGCGATTGAAAGGTAAATTTCTAAGTGTTCGGTTGGAGGTCTCAAATTGAAAATGGGACAAGTGTGTACAAAGAAATGGTTGTTTTAAGCGGTAATAGCGATACACGATGTACTTTCCGTAGGGAAATCCCACACAAAAGTTGTAAGGACATTTACCTCCCACCAGATATATAGCTATAACGTTTGTTGTTTAGGGAGAGATATATAAGGCCATCTTACCTAATTTGTAACAATTAGAAATTTGAAGATACACAACACCATAAATAATGTACAATACAAAAGTCAAAAGGCAAATTACAAATTAAAAAGGGTAGGCAAAAGACTAAAAACAACCGTGTGGTATCCAATTATTGGTGGCTCTGAGTGCATTTATGTTCTTCCGGACCGTGAATTTAACTCTCCTAGCTCCGGAAAAACTTAGACCGTACATCCCAACCGTACAAAACGAAACCCAAAAATATTGCCGCATTTTACACGACAGCATGTACCCGATCTCTACTGTACAGTAGTACGACAAAGAACAGCGTACTCGCTAACCCTATAATCGTCAAACGTCAAAAGACAGAACTTTCCCCATTCCTGCTCTCCCTTCTCACCACTTCCCTCCACCTCTTCCTCTATCCCTTGTCTACCTGCCGACCTATTTCCCGTTAACCCTTCTCTCTCTTCCGATGCCTTCTGTTCCTTAGTTCTTATTTTACTTCTGTCCAAATGTCGTTTCCTTCCGTACATTCCCTCCTCCTCCTCTTCCTGTCCCTCTTACCACAGGTGCTGTCCCTCCAACGGTCCAGCTTCATTCCGTACGGTACGGACAACGGTGACGCCACGCTCTTTCGCAATGACGACTCCTACAGTGACACCATACCGCTGCCCACTCCGATGTCGTTCTTCAATTACACGGCGACACGTGTCTTCGTAAACAACAATGGCGATCTCACATTCGACGAGTGAGTATGAGGAAAACGTATCTGATACGCATATGACGCATATATGGAATTTTTTTGGTGTTTTAAATGTTACTTTCCCTGTTTTGCTATTGTGTTACGTTTTGTATTTTTGTCACTAGCTTTCCCCATCTCCATCTCACAGCCTATCCTTTTTGATTCGTCTTTTGCCAATCAATTTACTTTTTGTTTCAGTCTCACTCTCATTCTTTCTCCCGATGCCGTATCATATCACTTTCCTTCTGCTTTTCCTCTCTATCTCTTGCTCTTTTCTCTGCTTTTTACTCTTCTAAGTCTTTACTCCCCTCTCGTTCACGTTGTCCTCCCTTTGACCTATCTCTTTTAGGTGTTTTCTTACTTTCAACATCGAGCTTTTCATGTACAATTGTCGATTTGATGAGAATTCCTTGTTTTTATTTTTAGACATGAATTTTTTAGACATGCTCATGCGTAATTATACTAGCACCTCGTTTTTCTGCTCCACTTTTGTCTTCATCTCAACGAAAATGACCCCGTAAAATTTTCCCTCCAGGCAATATTCCTCTTATACTCCATCGCCTTTTCCCCTCTCGAGTGGAATTCGAATTATTGCCCCGTTTTGGTCTGACATAGGTGAGAAATCAGTTTTCATTGTCTCCCTTTTTTAAAAATCAAAATAGAACAATACGTCATCCTTTTATAAATGGCGTGGACAACGATGATTCTGGGTGAATGGTTTTTTGTCTGCTTATGATTTAGTGTGGGTCACATTTGTTTAAGAAATTGAAGCACAAACGCTACTTGTCGGTTCATTACAACTTCCAATGCTATTGTGAATAATGACTTATCGTGCAGTTTTAATCTTTTTTCTCAGTGTACAATTTTCCTATTGTTCTTTTGGGACCAGCAATTGACAATTAGGGGTCTGCAAGAGCAATCTTGTGATAAAAATTGGGTTATTGCACGAAAAGATAAATGGCTCTTAGTGCTATAAAATCATTAACTCTTTTAGCGATGGGATGTACTAATGGTGAATGTGTTACAAACAAAGAAGAATGCATGATAGAATGTTTCTTTCTTATCCTCGAGATTTCCTGACATTACGCACCCTTCCTTAAATGAGGCATTCGTCTAATTAATCGCACAAACGTTTATACCAAGGACTTGCGCGTTTGAGTAACATCTTGTTTTGCTGCTTTTAAAATAAGTCATCAGGCGAGGCACATGAAACCTACCATAGTAAAATAATCTTGGTCCATCTCCTTTATTTCTCCTCTTACCCTGTTCCGTTTTCTCCTTCTCCCTCTGGCCCCATCCTATCTACCTCGCATCCTCCCTCTCCCGTTGGCTCTCACATGCTATTCTCTCTACCTTCCCTCAGTACAAAATCAGCTACATATTCCTGTTATTAACCAAAGACTTTTGTAACTAGTGTTAAAAAGTCAAGGAATATAAAAAAAAAAATGAAAAGACAGTCCTATATCCTGGCATAGCCAAGGCAGTACCGAAGCTGTACTGAGGTTGTGACTGGGAAGGAGGCTGAATGGGGAGTCCGTTTTCTTGTTTTCAGACACAAGGCCTTCCGATGGAGGATTTGTCCATTTTAGGACGGTGAGCAGCAGTTCAAGGCCACAAGATTTGGCTCAAATGGCTGCCGAAATAAAACAAGTATTTCCGGAGGCGAAACTGTTTGTCCCAGATGGAGGCTTTGTGGCCTCTTGGATCGACGTTGGGTACTTCAAGTATGTGTGAAATTTACATGAATATGGACAATGTGCCTAAATTTTTGTTTGCTATTTTGATTGTCTAACTCTACCAAGACATGCCGAGCATATTTGAGCACGATGATGGTGATTAAACCGATGATTTTGTACCTTTTGTTAATGGTTCCTTTTTGAAAAAAATACCTGTTATTGGAACCACTATCAATGGCATTCAAAATGCTGAAGTTTATGCCTTGAAGAAATACGTGGAACATGTGGCACTAAATGTTCGGCATTAAAGACTGGGAATTGAACAGTGGGCCTTGAATTTGGGACACTGACTGTGGGGAACTGATCATGGGAAATCGGGTGTTAGGAACTGAATATTTTAAGCCAAGTAATGGATAGCGAATGATAGACACTGACATTTGCATTGAATGTAATAAACTAGAGCTGTGGGCATTAAATGCTGGAAATTTGCGATACTAAAGATAGGACCTTGATTGTTGAGCATCCAGTGGTGGATCTGGGGATGTTAATCGTGGAATGTCTGGCAATGATTCTTGGAGGATAAATATTTGACACTGAATGCTGGACATTAAAAAATTTGGAACTAAACGTTGGACACGGTATATTGTTGTTGGAATGTCGTATTTATTGAAAATTGAATATTGGAGCTTGAATGCTTGGCATTGAATGTTGGATACTGAATACTGGCTGGACTCGGAATGCTGAAAATTTGCGGTTGGAAATTGAATGTTGGAAATGAATATTGGAATGACGAATTAATGTTGGTCAACGAAAATAGTGGGGCATTTATGAATACTGCGCAGAATTTTTTGGATTTCTTGGATGTTGAATATTAGGCATTTAAATTGGAACTTCTTGTTGGACATTTGACTTTGGGAAATATTTTAGATGCCCAAAATATTGGAATTTGAACAAATGATCTTGAATATTGGACATTGAATGTAAGATACTAAATGCGGGATGAAGAATATTAAACTGTTACGGCTGGGCATTTAATCTTGGATATCAAACTTTGGAAATAAATACTCAATGTCGAATAAATGTAGGTTAACGAATACTGGTGGCAGTGAATTACGGACACAGAATGTTGGGATATAATGTTGACCACTGAGTGTTGGGTAGTAAATTTTTGAAATTATGCATATTGAATTCTGGGCACTTGATGTTGAGGTCATAGCTGGACCATAGATTCTGGACGCCAGATATTGAGAAATTCTTCCTTTATGTTAAAGACTTCCCATTCAACGGTCAACGTTGGGTATTGGTTGTTTCGGCTTTGAATGTCTGACATTAAAGTCTGGATAATGAATGCAACTGATTACTGGAAACTGAATGCTTCAAACCTATGGTTGGACATTGCTGAGAATGTAGTGTTAGACACTGAATGTTTAGATTTCTATGCTGGAAACTGATCACCGACATTGGCTGTCGAGAACTTAGAATTAGACATTGATTACTGGACATTGAATGTTTATGGACGGAATTTCTGAAATTAATGTTAATTCCTTTAATGCTTTAATTCAAATGTTGGCGGTTGAAGGTTGGAAACTGAATATTGGGCACCAGATTCCGAGTATTGAATGCTGGAAACTATAAAATTGGTGATTGGGTCTTAAATATTTAATTCACCGAATGTGGATAATATGGACATTGAATTTGGATTGTGGGGAATTTCTGTTTTTTTTTTATTCTGTCAACCTTCAATGTTGGATATTGAATGCTTCAACATGTAACGCTTAACATTAATTTCTGGATATTGAATGACGGAATTGACTTTGTGTTTGAAGCATATGGTTAGAAGTTGTTGAGCGTTAAGTGTTTGACATTAATGCTGAATTTCCTTGTGCTAGAAACTTATATGCTGTCTGCTGATTGTTATATTTTTACATTTTGTATGCTGAAATTTTAGTGCTAGACATCAGTTATTGGACATTGAATGTTGCACAGGCGGAATGTCTCAAATTAAATGTTACAATATTCAGTGCTCAAAACCAAACGCCATTGTAAACTGGATGTTGGAAACCAAATGCTGGCTACTGGATATCGGAAGTCAAGAATCTTTGTGATCGAGTCTTGAGCATTTAATGTTGGAAACCGGATGTGGACTTTATGGACATTGAATTTTGGAAATAGTACGTAGGGCAGTATTCGGTCAATTTTTAACTCGAAGGATTGTTGTGAAGATATTGTGGAGCCATTGTTGGAATTCTAGATTCTTCCTATTTTTTCTTTGCTCTAAACTCCGTTATTAGAGTAGATAACCTAGTCTAGTTTTACTTCTCGTTATCTATCTTTGTACCTTTGTCTCATATTTGGTTTTAGATTCTCTTGTTCACTTTCTAGATTTGATCTTCTACGAAAAGACACCTTGCCCTTTCGTCCTATATCAAGAAGAGCCAAATATCCCTACGGGATCGCAGGGGCAGGGCAGTTTGTAACGATGCCACTACGTGACATCTCAATTAATACTTTAGCTCCTTACCTCATTGTAATTTCTACCTTTTATTAAATGATTTTTGGCAATCAATTTACTTGCCCTTTTCAATCTGTCGCTTGTTGTATTTCTATCCATTTTTGGCAATCATTTTACTTGCCCTTTTCAATCTATCGCTTGTTGTATTTCTATCCATTGCTATCACTACTCATTCAATAGGTTATGGGTCTCTCCCCATTAGTTCGAATACCGTTGCCAAATTCAATGTCATGGATTTCTACGGCTCGAAATTTGAGATTGAACACCTTTTCCGACGCGAAAAACAGTTATTCCTTATTAACAAAAGCAAAGGGTAATCTTCCGATGCCGCCGCTAAATTTGCCTGGCTCACTTGAAATTCGGCTATGCACTCTAGGCTGGTCGTCGCACTTGAACCCTCGCACCTTCACCTCATTCGTGATTCCACCTCGGCTCACAATGCCTAGACACTACTGTCCACGGCAAAAGAGAACAAATCCTGGTCAAACAAACATTTCTCAGCTTCCAATTCAGCACAGCACAAAAAAACCCGCCGAACGTATTCAAGCTTACATCATCAATATCAAATCGAGTGTCGGTCGTCTCAAAAATGTTGGTGTTGTTGTCTCACATGAAAACATCATTTGGGCCATCTTGGGCGGTCCGCCATCATCCTATTTGGCCTTTATCTCATCTATCGACAACTCTTATAGAGTTGTCACCATCCCATCTCTCAAGGCCGATTTACTTCACCAAGAAAATAAACAATTTTTTTTCCCTTATTTCTGGTGTAGCCTTGGCCACATTTTCTCCACGCAATCGCAATTCCGAAAATTCCTCCGAAAATTATCCCCAATTCTAGGTGTAGCTCTAGTCACATTTCCTCCACCCAATCGCAATTCAACAAATTCCTCTTGTCGATATTCTCGTGCACCAGATCATGTCATTGTCGTCTAGTACCTGTACTAAAAAAAAAATATGAAAAACGATTGTTAGGGAAATTACACGTCAAAATAGATGTGGACATAATTTTGGCCGGAATCTCTACTCAGGTCATGTGTGACCTTCCAGAGCGATTTTCCAACCGCCAACGACCTTTTTCCTCCTCAAACGTGTTTGTCTAACCCATGATCCACAGTCACCAAAATCTCACCGTGCGCTTTCCATTGACTCTACGGATTGACTCTCAATCCATAGCCTTAGTACACCTATAGTCCATTCCCCTCTTCCAAATCTGGTGATGGATTTTTCCAACGAACCTAATTGTCCTGTATCATCGTCATCCAAATTTGGTCACGCCTTGAATACGACTTTTTTCTCGATTATAGTCGAGTTCGGCGCGTCCCACTATCTCTCTTATAGATCTGTCTTTTTAACCACAATTGCCCCTCTTGGTCTGCCTATGATGATGCTCGTTAAAAACAGCGCGGCCATCACGGCAACACCTTTTGGACAAATTTGCACGACAAGCAATCAACTCACTAGATTTTCCATTAAATTATTTCATGTTGTTCTTGTCTTGACCTTTCAAAAAATCTCTTCTCCATTGGTTCCGCCCTTCATGAAGGTGCTACAGCTGTTTTTTCCCAAACCGACGTCAAATTTTTCTCCAATTGTTTTTTCCCAAACCGACATCAAATTTTTCTCCACTACTAATAGTGTAGTGGCTCCCCGAGTTTGGAACAAACATCTTGAAGCCATCCTCTTTCGTGAGGGCTTCTCCAAGTTGGATGTAGATTTTGGCCTCTTCTTTCAAGGAGCCAAAATACGTCAAACTTTTCATATATGTAGACAACCTTTTCTTCGCTAACCCCTCTCTTTCCCTCATACGACTTGTCCAAACTATGCTTACGCCCCACTTCTTCGTGACAGACCCAAGGGAATTAGAGTATTGCCTTGGCATATTTGCTCGTCGTGATCGTCCCACTAAAACTCTTTATATTTCCCAAGAGAAGTATATAGGAGATATTCAAACCTTATTTTCCATGGTCGATTCTACCCTTGTCTCCATCCCTCTAGATCCCAATGTTAAACTCTTTAAAATCTATAGTGGGCGTATCCTTAGATATATACTTGACCACTTCAGATCTATAGTTGGTAGCCTTATGTACGCAATGAATAAAACCCGTCCAGTCTTCCCTATTGCTGTTGGTCAACTCTACTCTATCAATTTGTATCCAACTACCACTGATCATCTCCTTGTACCCTAAAGGGTTCTTCGCTGCGTTCAAAGTACCAAGATTTTAAAGCTCATCTTCACCGGCTCTTGTCCTCCAACTCTGTCGGTCATTTCGACGCCTACTTGGGGGGTGACCTGGATTCCCGTCGTAGTACCAACGGCGTTTGTTTTTCACTCGGCAATGCTCTTATCTCGTGGGCCTCCCAAAAGCAAACCAATATCGTCCTCTCCTTAACTGAAGTTGAATATATGTCTACTACTAATGCCACCAAATAGGCTCTCTCCACCAAGGTATGTCTACAACTAATGCCACCAAAGAGGCTCTCTCCACCAATGAGGCTCTTTGGCTTCGGCCCCTCAACCTGCAATTTTGTCCATCATCTTCCACCACTACCTTTTGAGACTCTCAAGGGGCCCTTTCCTTGATGAAAAATCCAGTTCATCATTGTTGTTCAAATCATACAATATCAGTTCACTCGTGACGCAATTGCTACAAAGAGCTACTACTTTGTTGTGAGGGTACCTGTTGAGCATTATGGACGGCAAGGTTATCATTGTGGTTGGCACGGATGATGATAATGTTATAGATTGGAAAATTAAGAACCTTCTCTGCTTGAATGTTCTAAAAAACTCTATGAAAAAAGATTTGGTAATGACATACCTCGATATGAAAAAGGTCAGTCCCTCCTCAACCTGCAATTCTGTCCATCATCTGCCACCACTATCTTGTGAAACTCTCAAGAGGCCCTTTCCTTGATGAACAATCCACTTCATCACCGTCGTACAAAGTTCAATGACATACAATATCATTTCACTCTCAAAGCCATTGCTGCGGGAACTGTTTTCTTCTACCACTGCCCCACTACTCTGCCCGACTACTCTATAAATGGCGAATTTCCTGACCAAGGCTCTTCCTCGGCCTCAATTTGAAGCTCACCGCTCCTCAACCGACTTTCGTTTCTAGCAAAGCGGGGTGGTGTTAGAATTCTGAATTTTTCCTATTTCTTCTTTGCTTGATACTCTTCATATTAGACTAGATAACTTAGTCTAAAATTCTACTTCTCTCCATATTAGACTAGATAACTTAGTCTAAAATTCTACTTCTCGTTATGTGTGTCTCTGTACCTCTATCCCAGAGTTTTAGATTCTTTCATTCAGTTATTAGATTAGATCTTCTTCAAAAGGACACCTTGCCCTTTCATCCTATGCTAGAAAGAGCCAAACGACCCTTCCGGATCATATGGGCGGCGGAGCAGTATGTAACGAAGGCACGATGTGACATCTCACTTCCACTTTAGCTCCTTACCTCATTATAATTTTTACCTTTTATTAAAGGATTTTTGGCAGTCATTTTACTTGCCCTTCTCAATATGTCGCTTTTTGTATTTTCGTCTCGCTGCTATGACTATTCATTCAATAGCCATTACGGGGATGTATGCGTAACAACGGAGGAAATGTAGCCATGCATTTAAATTTTTCTTGGATGCAAGCAAAGTAGAAATCAAAGATAGAAAACAAATGGGACTCACTAAATTTCATACAGCAGAAAATAGACGTGAATGTTGATTATCACAATTTATGTGGTTTATTTTTCTCCAACTCAAAGTGAATTGACAATGTTAATTAACACCAATGTTGAAAGAATTGATAGGAATTAGACGTTTTCAATTTACTTTTTTAATTCATGCATGAATCTCTTAAACAAGTCAAGCTTAAAAATAAGACAAATGCTAGTGATGCTCATGATAAGTGCCCCAAAATGTAAATAAATAAAACGATATTTTTTTTAGATTTTCATATTGCCTCAATTGTCGGCCTCGATGAAATCGCGAACCTTTTTGATCTCCCATTCTGTAAATCCCGCTAGGATAATAATGCCGAGTGATGTAGATGGTTTCTGACCGTTACACTCGTATGCACACACCTTTTTTGAGCCAAAATCACGAGATAGAGTTTGAAACACAATTCAAAGGAGCGAACAGCAAGCTGCAACATCACCCGATCTACAATTGTATTATTTGTTTTCTTAGAGAAGACCTTTGCTAATTGGGAATTTTCATTGGCTTATTTTCCCAAGGCCCTGAATGTTTGTGGGTCCGTGGGGTTTCGTCTGTGGTTTGCACCAATCTTGTATTGTCCTTTTCTCTTGATTTTTTTGCAGCCAAGGAACTGACAGGCTGAACACTTTCCAAACATGGTTAGTCTGGAGTTCTGTGGGTCCTTCTCCTATTTCCTATTCATGTACTTTGTACCCGGAGAATGGCTTGCAATGGCTTTCTCCATCAAGTAAGTTGCTTTGCAACGCACACCGTCAATTGCACAAGGAAAAAGCGGTTAGTGTAACAGTAATTTTATTGCTACTTCAAAAAATTACGAGTTGATATCACACATGTGTTATGTGTGTTTTTTATTCTTTTCGGGCTTCTTCTTGTTAACAAAAAATCATGAAATAAAAAAATGCGATTTTGCCTGTGTAAAGAAAACAAGTAAAGTAAGATTAAGGATATATTTTACGTTTTTTTAGGAGGTTCATATTAGGGATTTTACACCATCGAGATTGCTATCAAACACATAGGCCAAATGCGAACTCATAATGTCAACAGAAGCGTTTTTGTGAGTTTCGATTGGTCTTTCCAAATTGTGAAGGAATCATCGTCATTGTCATTAAATTTTATTACTTCAACTGACTATCAGTGACATGAAAGGTGGCCATCAATTGATGGCCCTTACAAAATTTAAAGGCTTAAAATGTTTTTTGGCATTTATTTTGTATTACTCCGTCTATCTTGTCAGACTAGCGTTTTTATTTGTTTTTTTATTGGAGACGGGGGCGATAAATGACTACTTGTCCGTTATATTTGTACCACACAAAGGGCTTATTTTTTAATTTACCTTGACTACGCGAGTTGAGTCTAGCACACATTTCTTACAGTAAACAGGGTTTAAGCTGGTTTAAGTTCACGAATGAAAGTCCAAAGTGCATAATGTTTTTCTGACAGGTTCCGCCTTTAACTCATTTGTGTTTTCTTTCTCTATCTTTCCCATTAAAGAATTTTTTATAATTTTTTCGATGCTCCTTTGGATGGTAGTCATTCATGACATTTTCCGGAAAATTCCAAATTGTTTGATACAAGTCTTCTATGAAAATTTGTACTCAACGCCTAAAAAATTAAAAATTCCTTGCTAAAACTCACTGCGCCATACGCTTGTGGGTCAGAATCTGATTTAATTTCAATGAAATGTATCACATTTCATTTGGAAAAAAAATAATCATGATTTAAAAGGCACTTAAATGAATAAATTTTTATAAAGAATACAAAAACTTACTTGGCCTTTTTTATTTTATATTTGTTAACATAAAGCCTAAAGACTTGTAAGGTTGTTGGTCGTGTATCACAATGTTAATTGTTTGGTGAAAACAACATGTGGAAGGCTAAGTAATGTTATAATTCATTGCATACAGGTGGTACTTATGGTCAATGTGGATTTGATGCCGGAGATGGAACCAATTTCTACAACTTTCCAGGATCCGGCACTCCGGGCATGTCTGATTTGCCCTTAACATCTAATGTGAACATTCCGGGAAAATGGTGCTTCCGAATTTCAGCGAGTAGTATTGTTATTCCTCCAGGTGAGTCTCTGATCTGGCACCTCTAATGGCATCTTGTAAAATTTGATATGCTTCTATAATCCTGATTGGAATGAAACCAAATTCTCAAGGAAGTTCAGGAGTTGATATAGGGTTTTCCCTTGCTTACAAAGAACTCCTCATTCAAGTTGGTGATTTACAGCTAAAGCTAACATAGGTTACCTATCTTGCAAGTCGGTTCAAGATCCTTTACTTGTAGAATTTACCAAATGTAGACTCAATCTTCATTGGCTGCTGGTGATAGTCACTTTCATTTGTTGTCAGATTAATAGTTTCCCTGAGAAAGTTATAAAATGATGCTTCAAAGTTACAATTAGTACAGAAAAACGCACGTAGACAACTCGATAATTTTTGGAGATTGAGGTCACGAGCATGAGGCAAAGGTGCTGCTAAACATTAAATCCGCTAGGAGCTCAAAAGCATTTTAATTAAGCATTTTCGGCTTTAATTTCAAAGCTGTAGTTACGATAACCAAGGCAACAGGAGATCACTTTGATGTATTTTTTCGAAATCGTTTTTGAAATTGTTCTCAGGTATTGCATATGCGAACGGGCCATACACTGTCGTAGAAAAAGTCACACAAAGGGTTGTTCTCAATGGAACTGCTGGTCGTGGATATGACGGTTGTGGAAACATAACGGTGCAATGGGATTTAAATTACAATGGATCGATTTTCGTGCCAACTTCTGGAGCAAACGGATTGACTCCAACCATCGACATCTCTAATGAAAATCTGGACGGAGAGCTTCTTGCTTCGAGAAACAATGTTTTAAGGACAGCTGCTCTGAGAGTAAATGATACGTGTGGACCATATACACTTGCAACAGCCCAATTGATTGTCCTTAAGAGAATAGACCTCAATATCACCAACAGTGTTGAACCGTTTAGTGGCTCATGCCTCACACTCGGACTCTTAACTGATTCTAATTCATATTCTCAAAATATCTTGATCAAAGTGGGCAACAAGGGCCCCTCAAATGCTTACGCTGTAACTGCGAGAAGTGTCATAACCAGTGTGGTACCCGTAAGCGGAGACTCTTCTTGTTTCTCAATCAATTCCACAGCCATCCAGTGTGAGGCATCTTTCCAAGGCCCATTGGCTCCCAAAGCAATTCGTTCATTTCGCTTTGGAGTAGCCTTTCCGGTTCGACCGTCGCCGCCTCAATCAAATACAAGAGGAGTTCAAGTGTCAACCACTCTATTAGTGGATTACTCTCGCTACAATCAAGAAGAGATACAATCAAGTGACAATGCTGCGTCGACTACTTTTTGCACGATTGCCGCTGGTGAGTGAATTTGCAATTACATATTATCGTATATCGAATATCCACTTATTATTTCTTGGAAAGAATATTGTACGAAAGTTCAAGAATTTAAAGGAGCTAAAGATATGCATCAGAGTTCGTGTACCATCTTTGTTTTTTTACTCGATCATTTTGCGCCTCACTTCTCTTGTATGTATTTTATAAATGTGCTTTCTCTCATGTTGTTCCTTTTTTCCACCTTATTTTTCTTTGCCACAACGTAAGTTTATCCATGGAATTTTTTTAATAATATCCCACATTTTTCTCACTTTCAATTTTACAATGTCAATATTTTGGCAATGTTTCTTTGACCTTTTCTCCCAAGACTTCGTTTTGCTTACTTCCAATCCATCCAATTGCCATCTGTGCTTTGCATTCTCATTGTGCATAAGTTGCCATCTTCGAAATATCTAGTACGGGTTATGTTGTTCATGAACATTTTCATACCTTGATTATCTATGCTCACTTTTAACTTTTATATAGACGCCAAATAGAAAATATTGATGTAATTTGATGCTTTTTAGACTAGTTCTGACGAGCATATTAATGTTTTCACCAAAGGAATCTAAACTTTCAATATTTTTTACCGCACCGTGTTTGTTTTTTCAAGTGTATCCACCACCTCCCAGTCCACCACCAAGTCCTCCTCCCTCGCCTCCCCCTTTTCCACCACCTCCAAGCCCGCCTCCCTCTCCTCCGCCTAGTCCACCTCCTTCTCCTCCCCCACCCAGTCCTCCCCCGTCACCTCCTCCTAAACCTCCTCCTCCAAGGCCTCCCCCTCCCTCTCCTCCTCCTCGCCCCCCTCCGTCTCCGCCCCCACGTCCACCTCCTTTCCCTCCTCACCCGAATCCTCCACCATCACCTCCTCCACGACCTCCTCCTCCCCGTCCACCTCCCTCTCCTCCTCCATCGCCTCCTCCTCCCCCTCCATCACCATCCCCTCCACCATCACCCCCTGTTCCCCCACCTCCTCCAAGTCCTCCACCATCTCCTCCTCCACCTCCACCTTCCCCTCCTCCTCCTCCTAGTCCTCCGCCCTCTCCCCCTCCCCCCCCTATCCTGTTCTCCGTTTTGGGTTTCTCTCCACCTTCTATCTTCACTAGTGGAGGACCCATCACCATAATTGGTAGTGGATTTTATTTCACTACAATTTATATGTGTCTTGCGAATGGGGTACAAATAAGACAAGCTACTTTTGTTTCTTTCAGCTCTCTTATATGCAATTTTACGAGCGGAACTGCCAGAAATTCCGTTACCGTTGGAATTTCGGCACTTTTTCAAGGGCAGAGGTATGACATATTTGCTTCTAACCGTTTAAAGTACTATGGATCTTGTCCGGGAACTCCTCCTTGTTCCCAAAAAGGAGTTTGTAGCGCAGGAGTTTGTATTTGTTCCCCAACTTTCTACGAGGACGATTGTAGTGTTCAATTAATTCCTCCAGTTATTTCTACATTAGGGATTCCTAGAAAGGACACCACTATTACTGTGTCATCTGGCACAAATTACACTATTTCTCCAAAAATAGAAAGTGGGACAACTCCTATTCAATGGAGACTTGATTCTGCCCCGTTAGGAATGACAATTGATGATTTGACAGGTGTCATTTCCTGGAGGGTTGTAGCCAGTACAGGACAAGCTGTACCAGTTGTACTTGTCGCAGTTAATACCATAGGATCTGATGTTTACACGTGGCAAGTTGTGGTTCCACTTCCCTACACAGCTACCGTAAGGATTCAAGGCACAAAACGTCTTTTTCCTTATGCTCAACGGATTTCGTTTCTCGGTACAGCTTCTCCAGTCTCACCACTTCGTGCAGTGCCGATCGGATCGCCAGTAATCATTTTTATAACTTCATCGAACAACGAACTACAAAATGTGATCTCAACGATTACTACGGACACAAACGGAAAATTTCAAGCGATTTTTGACCCTATTTCAACAATGGCTGGAACATTTAATGTGTTTTCCGGACACCCGAGTAATTTGACTTACCCTGCACAAGATAGTGTTCCGCAAGACAACTTTAATTTTCAAGGCTTGTTTGCCAAATTCGCCTCCCCAACTGTCCAGTACGAAGGATCCGGGCTTCTTCTGAAGATTCCAACTAATTTCACTTCTGTTATATCAAGTTTTGCCACTATCACAAACACTGGAGGTTTGGATGTGACAGGTGTCACAGTTACTGTGAGAATGCCTCAAGGGTCTGGAATTCTAGCCACAGCCTCCATTGAAAAATCCTCATTGGCAGCAGGTGAAACAACATATGTTAATTTCACTTTAATTCCTGGTCAAACTTCACAATCCTTGGGTCCCCAAGCGACAACTCTATTTTTCAGGTCTAACGAGGGTACAAACGCCTCTCTCTCTTTTTCGGTGAAAGTCGAGGCCCCTTCTCTCCAAGTGTCTGCGAGTCCTTTGTATCTATCTGGCTCTGGTGTCGCTGGTACAGTATTAACTTTTGACGTCTCTATTTCCAATGTCGCTTTACTCGGGTATTCACCAACTATTCCACTTTCTATTACTCCCACAAGTTCCATTTTCACTCTCGCCACACCTTCACCTCTCGCACCCATTCCATCCGGAGGTGTGACATCTGTCACAGTCCTTGGAGCAATCCCAGAAACTGCTCAGCCTGGCCGCGTTTTTGCGGCTTCCCTCAATGTGGGCTCCGGTGTCCTATCTTTCCAAATTCCACTCCAAATTACGGTTGTGTCCAATTCGACCCCAGGAAGTTCGATTTTTATTGTTCAAGTTCAGGACGAGTATACTTATTTTGCTGACGGCTTACCCTTATTGGCTGGAGCCACTGTCTCCCTCACAGATTCTGACGGGACAGTAATTGCGAGTCAGGTTTCACCTTCTAATGGGACAGTGACGCTTACGGGGTTTGCTAATGGGCTTTATATTATTAAAGGGTCCGCGCCTAATCATGGAACAGCCTCCAAGGTATGTGTGGATGGTAAACCTTTTTTTCATCCTTCTCTTTTATCTATATCTACACTATCTCTCTTTGTACCACCTATTTCTGTATGTCATTGAAGATGTGGGCCACGACAGTTGCCCTTGTGATATACAGAGAAAACGGTTGTGAAATATTGTGAATTTTGTCACGGTTAAACAGAAGAAAATAGGGATCCGACGAATTCAGAAAATCTATATTATGTGAAGTATCAAGAAAGCTGTCGAGCTTGAAAGTTGAAATTGTCGAAAAAATGTCAAATTTATTTATCATCGTTGAACATTTTGTGTTACAAATTGTTTTCAAGTATTTCTAAAACCTCTAAATCAAAGAATTTAGATTCTTACAAAAGAAAAAAAAACAAGTGTAATGTGATTGGGCTTGTAAAGTGGTTCACATTGAGCATAAAATAAATGCCAACGGCTGAGTGGAAAAAGTGTAAGAGAAATGCTATTAAGAGAAATGGAGATGACGAGAAGTGGAGGGGAAATGAGGTGGATAAGCGGATACTGGGTAGTGAGTTGAGAAGAAAAGGAAACGGGAGGAAGGGAAATGGGGAGTGTGGAAGGAAGCCGAGATTGGAATCAATCGGGTGGAATCTTTAGTTTATCCCGAGAAAATTGGCGTAATTTTTTTTTGTAGGTGAAATATGCGGATGGGTCTACTCAAGTCGTCCCTTTATTTTTAAAACGTCAACTGGTTACTGTTTCTTTTACTGCGGTTCCTACCACGTTTGTGGAAGAGGACACAATCACACTCACGTTGGCCTTCTCTACAAGGTAGGAAATTTGATAGAAAATTGTTTTACGAGGATTTTATCAACCCCTCTTTTAAAAAGTTTTGCGTTACCAGTTTTTTTGTTTAAAGGAAGGAATGTGATTGAATGACCCAAAATACACCCGTGAATCAAAGGTTGCATCACTTTGCAAATTGATTATTTATTATGTTTTGCCGTTTTTGTGAAACAGAGTGCCAGCTCCAGTGGTGGTAGTTGAACCCTCTTACCTTTCCTACGAATACGTTATGGCAAACCCAAGAATTGTGTATAATGTCACAAATGTAGGACTTATTGCAGGTAAGTCTTGTAGCCTTCAATCTTATTTTATTTTTCTATAAGATGGAAAGAGATAATTTGGTTCATGCTTTGAATATGTTGTGTCACACCGCTTTCATGCTTTATAGTGTACCTTGTGATATAGTTAACATACACCACATTAGTGAAGATTAGTAAATTTTTGACTACTTCACGTTATATGGTGTGGTCCAAATGGATTACTGAACCCATCACATAAGCTAGCTTCTATTATTCGCATCTTTACCATCGTGGGTGTGGACCGAATAGCAATACTCTTCTTAATGTAGACCATGCTAACAGTAAAAAACCGAAATTTGGACTCTATGATATGAAGTCTGGTCCTAACCAATTACTAAATTAACGGTTTCCAGCCATACACATCGGTAATCGTTATTTGTATTAAAACTGATCACGATTAGCGGTGTAGTGATGTGGATCAAACTGTCTTTTTGACATTAAATTTGAACCATATCAATGGTAGTTGGGGCGGTTACGTAAATTAATTTAGTTAACGGCACTAATACTTTGTATGTACGCAAAATGCTGTTGTCTAAAGAGTTAAGGAATGACATCTGATGAGTTTTACAATTCTTACTCCAGTTAGAATTTACGATCTCCAAATGTTGTAATTTTATAATTGCTGTTTTATACAGACTTTTTTCTCAGTTCGTTTACTGCAAAAGTGTAATTTACGCCCTCAACTGCTTTTATCCGTCCGATCTCTCTGGTCTTTTCAAGCTTAAAAAATTCAACCTGTGAACTTTGACAATAATTTCCTTTCTAAGCAGTTCTTTTCTCTTGTAGACCTTAGTAAACCTTAGTTTTAAGAAAATTCAAAATTCATGAACATTGATACACTGAAAATTGAGATTTTTTTTGTTTTATTACAGCCACAAACACAGAACTGTTGCTTCCAACGGATAACCCGAATTTTGTATTTGTTCCGGAAAAAAATACAAATATTGGAACTCTTCCCGCTTTGACAAGTGTCCTCATTCCAGTGCGGGCCACTCCAAGAGTTCAGTCGCAGCTTAGCAGGTAAACTTTTTAACATTTAGGAGAATCAATGATGGAGGGCAATTGTTTTTTTTTCTTATGGCTGACGTTTTTAATGAGAAGACTATTTCAACCTTATTTGGTTTTTTCTCTTCTTTAATGGTTTTCACTCATTTTAGCGATTTAAATGACAAGGTTGCCGGTTCTTCGTATGCTTTAAAACCCATAGATATCTGGTGTTGCAAATATCTAGCCACCGCTATTTACAGGATTTTCTTTTCCTCAACTGCCATCAATTTCAAAAACAAATGATTCCATTTACAAAGATCATGCAAAAGATACGTAAAAAACAGAAAAAAAGAAGGGCTTATGACGGTGTTCTTTGCCTCTGAGCTTCACACCTTCCATTTTCTTGAACATTTTTAACCCGTAATGGTAAGTGTCAGCGAATCACTGAATCACTTTTTCATCGCATAAATGCGCAGAAAATCTTTTGATTTCAGTTCGTAAGCGTCCATAATTGTGCATTTTAACTTCCGTTTTTTGTCTATGCAGTGGTTCTTGTGACGCCATAGTCATCAGCGGCCGATGGTGTTACATCTGCGATGGACTAATCTGCGACCTCACTGTCACAGTCATTGGAGCAAAAGCTTGTCCTCTTCAGCCTTTTCCAATTCCCACAATTCAGTCACAATTCAATGATTATGAAACGGTACCGGTACCGGTGTATATACGACCGGTATATATACCGCCACCGACTGTAATTCAGGTAAAGGGACTATAGCTCTGATTCAGGTAAGGTGACGACATCGCCAATTGCAATAAGTAATACTTTTTCCTGTCAATTTTTTTTTTTTCATTGGTCTATCTCAGGCTTTTCACACAATATTACAACACTCGTAGCTCTTGGTTGTCAACTTTTAAGGAAAATATGGGAACTATCGGGCGACTTTAACGACAATAAAAGCCAAAAACTACTGACAATGCTAAAAGCAATAAGCCGCGATTATCATCAGCGAAAAACATGTCAAATTTTTGCTGAGCCCTACTGCAATTCATATCCGAAACTTGCTAATGAGGTTTCCAATGGGGGGCTTGGGAATTCGACAGATATCAATTCCGTTTAGCTGCGATCAGTGTGTGAACGCGGGTCTAAAGGGGCTGGTGCTATGCTTTCTACCTGAATGGCTTCAGTTTCTTATCGAGCTTGGGCTTGATGTTCGAGCCAATGGGGTTGAAAGTAGTAACTTCCAAAATCTTGTTCGGGTGGTCAAAATCGCGAGTGAAGTTAAAAATCAAAGATGCGCATATGGTGTTGGAAGCAACATTGGTTCGGCAATTTCTGGACGTCCTCCAGTAATTTCATCCCAAACATTATCGACTAACTGTATCCATGATGCAGTTAGTACTGCAGTCGGTTTGATTCCCAACCTTCTTGTCAAGTGCGTCCTCACTGGATTGGTCGAATGTGTTTTCGGAGGACTTGAAACACCCAGTGGCAGAAGACGAAGGCTTTTGAGCAGTGGGGGATTTCTGGATCTTAACACTCCAGCCGCCAAAGTTGTCAAGTTCTATCAAGGTGATCTCTCTCTCTCCTTCTCTCTCTCTCACACACTCTCTCTATCTCTCGCTCTCTCTCTCCCGCCTCTCTTTCCACTCTCCTATCTCATCTCTCTCATCTTTTGTTTCTCCCTCGCTCTTTCTTTCTTCCAAGGTAGTTGCACTTGCCTCATAGAGATTTTAGATTTTGTAATGCACTTCCCCCATCAAACTTAAACGCATCCTCATCTTAAATTCTTATATCATAGTCTGAAATGTCCTGATCACATATTCCTAGTTATTTTATCGGACGATAACCGATGGGGCCATCCCTTAGAAAACATACAAGAAATCAAACCTCGTCCAAGGAAGTATTAAACCACCAATATTATAAAATTTCAAGACATAAAAATCAAAAATGATTTCCTAAAAACATTTCAGCAGCATCATTTGTAGCCTTCTCAAATTAACTTAGATAAGCAAAAAAAAAATCATTGAAAAATTGTCATATTTTTTGTTCTACAGGAATGAGCCAGGTGGAAATCGATCTTTTTAATGAATATTTTGGAGTGAAAGATGCCCCTGAATGGCTGAAACTTAACCAGAGCTCTTCCATGGGGTCCAATTGGACCGCTCTTTTTGTCGAATCTATAGCAGACACCTCAGAAAGAGGAGTTCTTATATCAAATACAGAGAGTCAAAAGCTCTTAAATTCCACTTTTAACTCCTATGTGGGTGTCGCCCATCGGCAAAGATTCCTGACGAGATGGAATGGAGGTGAGCAAGATAAAGGAACCCCAAGAATGAACATAAAATGGATTCTCATAGAAGTTCTATTTTTTCTGAGATGGTGAATTGAAGAAAATTAGATTTGTGGAGATGGGTGTATCTGGTGAGAGTTATATCCTTTGAACGGAGAGGCTGATCAAGTGGGTCGGTGAAATAGACATGCCTTTATCAGCTTGATTGACAGAATTGTTCTCTCGATAGGGATATTGATAAGGAAATATTTTATAAATCAATTGTAACTGGCCCCTCTCACGAACTCCCTTCTGTCACGAACTCCTAGCCTCCTGTAAAAAATCCTCATAATGTGTGTTCCCCAATTGATGTCGGATATTGTAAGGAATTATCTACTTATTAATTCGATTTCTCATTTTGGGATTGACAGGATGGAACCCTTCCTCCGTGCCACCTGGCTCGCCGGCATTGAATATTGCCAAAGTCCAGTCTCTGTATGCAACCTGGCAGAACAATACAGAACTCTTGAGATCTCAAGGGTATTTGAACGCGGGACACGCATTTTTGGCTTCTTTTTTGGAGCTCGTGGAATCGCAGGATCAGGCGGGAACTTGCGCTGAAGTTACGGTGGTTGTTAAACAGACAATCTTCATTACAGAGGCGGCAGTAAGTGCCTCGATTTATCTTTCTTAGCGTTAAAAGTTTAACTGTCAGCCTTCATTACAGAGGCGACAGTCAGTGCCGCTAATTTTTTTTTTAACGGTAATCGTAAAACACACAATTCTCGTTCTAGAGGCGACAGTGAGTGCCTCTCATTGTCTTATTAGCCGTACTCGGTGAACAGGCAACCTCCAGTAAAGTGGTGGCATTAAATCTCTCTAATTGTCTTCTTTAAGGTAGTTGTGAAATAGTCAACTTTCCGTAAGGAGGCGATAGTAACTGCCTCACATTGTCTTTTTAACGGTTGTTGTTAAACAGACAAATTACATACAGAGGCGGCAGCGGGCGCCTCTAACTCTTTTTGAGACGGTGGTTCCTAAAAAGATAATATTCATTACAGAGAGAGGCAGCAGTAAGTGCCTCCAACTGTGTATTCTTATTTTTCCTGACACTTTCTCAATCACCTTTTGAGTGACGGGTTTTTTGATTGAGAATTTTCGTTCATTGTTTTTTTTTTTTGCTTCCGAATGGACTTTAAACATAATATTTAGGTGACAAAAAAAGAAAGGATCCAGTTTTCAAAAGAGTTGTGCGTCTTTTACTTTTTATCCTTCAAAAATATTTCTTCAACTCAAAAAGTTGTGACAATGTATTTGCATCCATCAAATACATCTTACAACATCCATCAGTCAATCCAAACTTCGTCGCTACCTCACGTCTCTCACTGCCCCCCTTGTAGCCCATTAGTTGGTAGAATTGTAATCAGACTTTGTATTTTTTCTCTGTCCAATTACAGGTGGAGGCCCAATTGCAACTGACAAATTCTGCACCACAAAGCCTCACAAACATTTCTGTGACCCTCTCTTTTAAAGATTCAAATGGGGTGTCTGCTGATTTACTTTTTGTCGTGGGACAGCCAAAACTGCTAGGATTGACGTCACTCAATGGAACAGGTACAGTTTCCTTTTAATCTTGCTTTCTTTCATTAATAGATTTTCAGTCGCAGAATTACTGGTTCTAACCAATTATCAGCAGGAGAAATACTTCAAGTCCTTATCAGTAAACGCCTGAAATTTTTTGGTGTGAAATTTACAGGTATATTTTAAAATCAGAAAGTGTATATAGGAATAATTGAGTGTCAGTTAAGGTGGATTAGATTGCCATCATCACTATCACTATATTTCTTTACAGTCGATGAAACTAAAATCAACTTGGTGCTGTTAACTCTGATAGCCATATCTAGATTAGATCCCGAAAATCAAAATTATATTACTTTATGTAAAATGTTGCATAGATCTGGTTTTTATTAAAAAAAAACTATTACTTCTGAAATGAGTCATTTGTTTTTGTTGTCACAGGTTCACTGCCTGGAGAGACCTTCGGATCTGCCACGTGGCTGATAGCTGCCCGGGCAAACGCTGCCCTATTGGGGCCAACCACATATTTTGTCAGCGGTACATTAAGGTACGGAGTGGAAAATTTGGGCTCCGGTTCCATCGTGGAATATCCATTGACGCCTGTCAAGATAACTGTGGAGCCCCAACCAAGATTGTCTCTCAAGTATTTTATCCAACGGAATGTGTACGGAGATAATCCCTTCACTCCGGAGGTAACAGAGACTTTCGCTTCTCTCTCCTTTTCCCCGCTTTGATCTGTTTTATCGATTATTGATTACTTACTAAATACGAATGTCTACGAAATATATACTCGAAATTTAGAAGTATAAACATATTGAGAACATTTACTAAAACTTATTAAAAATGGAGTGATGACAGGTGGAGCCTCCAGTTCCTGCAACCTTAGGACTCCTTCTTTATAATTTTGGAGCTGGTGAAGCAAAGGCGGTAAAAGCCCAATCTTTGCAACCAACCATCACTTCCAACAAAAATTCCGTAAGACCCGAAGCCATAAAGGCTCGTCTCGGAAGTGATATCTCTTATAGTGCTCTTCTGGAAAAAACAACCTTCACTACCAACCAACGTTTCTAACCCGAAAATGGCGGAAACGAAGTGGTCGAGGTTTTAATATTTCTTCCTCAGGATTCCAACGTCCTTGACCTCCGAGGTGGACAGTAGTGAGGTAAAAATTATTCAAAATCATTTACAAGAGTTATACAAATATGAAGATTTAAAGCTCATATATAAAGCATCTGTAAGCATAAATCATTCATTAGTTATTAGCTATTTTGTCTAGTTTCGCCCCTTTTCCTCTCTCTTCGCTTTCAGAGACAATGGAGGCC
>JBBHKE010000303.1:0-22324 GCA_037447655.1 Zygnema cylindricum | reverse complement strand
CCTCCTCCACCCCCCCCTCCTCCTCCACGTCCTCCACCCTCTCCCCCACCCTCTCCGCCACCTCGTCCCCCACCCTCTCCTCCTCCTCCTCCAAGTCCACCCTCTCCTCCCTCTTCTCCGCCACCCCACCCTCCACCTTCTCCCCCTCGCCCCCCACGTCCTCCTCCACCAAGAAGTAAGGGTTTTGATATGTTGTTTTCCAAAGATGGTAAAATGAGTAAAATCGAAAGGCCCACGTGCACACATAAAAACCCTTTTTTTGTCGATGATATATTTTTATTTTATTCCTTTGAGACAAAATTTAATATTTACATATAGCATCCTTGAGAAACTTCCAAAATGGCGAAATTCAAAAAAGTAATTTAGGACTTTTTGTTTTTCTTTTATTGGATTCTATTTAGCACCAGAGTTGGGTCTTCATTTATTGAACCGTAAAACCTTAAAATATGTTAGGATTTTCAACCTATCTTTTCCTAACTTGTAAATTTTTATGCTAAAATTATGTTAGCGGTATATATGTGGAACGTTATGTTTAAATTTTGATCGTCCTTTGCATGAAAAGAAAAACTGCTCTGATGGTTTATCCTTCAATTTTTGCTAATGAGTTTTTTTCATTTTGCCTTTGCAGATCCTTTGTTGTCTTTCATTGCGGAACCAAAAATCGACCGCGCCGGGCCTTTCTACCAAATCAAAAGAAATCAAACTGCAGCAAGTTGTGCTCAAACGTGCCGAGAAAGTCCGCGTTGTTTAGCATTTTCTTACCATTTGACTGAGAAAAAATGTTTTTTGAAGGAGATTTTTGGTGTTCCAACTCCAAATTCAAAATACATAAGCTATGTCAAACCATTCCCTCCACCTCCACCAAGTCCACCTTCGAAAAATTTGCCACGTTTTGTAGCACATCCCAATTTCGACAACAGAGGGTCTAAATATGTCAGCTATACTGATTTATCGGTAGATACATGTGCTGGACGTTGTTTAAGTACCAAACGTTGTCTAGCTTTTGTTTTCCTTATTTCACCCATCAAATGTTGGCTCTTACAAAGTGTTGGAAAATCTCTTCCAAAACTTGGAAGAACTACCTACATTAAAGCAGCTTCCCTTCCACCATTTTTCTTACCTCCTCCGCCACGCGTTTCTCTACGTCCACCCCCTCCACGACCATGAGAGGTAGGATATCGAAAAAAAAAATTCCATTTCCTGTGTTAATATTAACAACGCTAATTTGAGTTAACGAAAGGTGTTAGTGGGTGAGTGTCGACTTGTTTTTTGTTTTCAAGTGTTTCTGAATAGTGATAATGGTTATCTTTTATTTCAATCACATAAGTGTTTGTGAATAGTGATGTTGTTTTACTTCTATTTCAAGTCACATATATCATTCTTTATCTTCGGTATAATATCTTTCTTGAGGTTTAATCAATCCCTCACAGGAATCTTGTATGTGTACATGTTTATTTTGGTCCTTTTTCTTTTATGGCAATTGTCGTTTTTCATGGCCAGTTTTTGTTTCCTTGTCTTGCAGGTACAGAGATAAACGATCACATTTGGAAGTTCCGCTGAAATTGAATTTTCAAGGATTAGTTGATTTTTGTGTTTCTCGGTTGAGGTTTTGAGAGCTGGAAGTTGCATAGGTGATTAATTCGTTTTTGTAATACATATTTCTGCCTTATTTAAATACTTTTGTTACCTTTTTACCTTTTTTCTGTTATAACTCTATAAAAGTATAGCATGATATGACCTAACAAGTCCTTCAAGTAGACAAGGACATCAATCTTGGATTTCTTGTTTCCGGCCAAAACTTTTTAACGACGAATTTATTAATAAGGATTTCCCTGCTGTAAAGTGGATAAATGAGGCATATTTCATTTGAAATTGACGAAACTTACTTTTAGTGTTGTGTATCACAAGCCTCTTACCGCTCAATATATTAGTTCGATACAAAGCTAAAAAAATGTTGCGATCATTTTACCACTATATCGGCCCGATACGCTGACAAAAGGAGTACAGTGGTAATATACATAAAGATCTAATGTTATGTTGGTGTCAAATATGGGACGAGTGGGATTTCACTACCCTAATTATTTAGGAGATGTGTCTTAATTGGCTAATATTCTTTGAAGGAATGTTGTGACTATGACATACACTAAAATCCCCTTAACAACCCTGAAAATGCCCTAAAATACCCAAAGTAGATTCTAAACGAAGGCTTAAGCCAAAATTCAATGTTAAGATCTTGTGTCACATGGAAGCCCTACGAAATAAAACTTAACATAAAAAGTATCAATCTCCAATATTAATAACCGGCAATATAACCAACTGGAAAATAGTCAATAACGGTTGCTATTGATATTTGACTATTGTGTAGATATCGCATCTGATTATACCGTTTACATGTCGCTATGACACGCAACAACAAATAATTGTTATTACATTATTTTATTTCGGCCAAACTAATTAATATCATAGGTTTATCTCGACGTAAGTTTTGTGTGTACGTTTGCGCATCGTATTGCACAGAAAATGCTTGATTCGGCGATGCAAATTACAGTACACCGTGTATTAATGTTATTTTGCCACTTAAAACATCTTTTCTTCGTACACGTTTGTCGAATATGGATCTGACGGTTGCGATTGAAAGTCAAGATTCTCAACCTCAGATTGGCGATCTCCATGTGAAAATCGATTAAGTGTGTACGCAGAATAGTTGGCGAAAAAATTATTAACTAACAACGATACACTGTGCAGTAAACGAGTATACGTTTACTCTAGTAAACGTTTACGATGAAGACGATTACAACAAAATCTGCTGACGTGGCGATGTTTCTTTTATTGTCGGTAGGGGATGAAACTGCCTATTAAAGGTCGCAATCGGGTACGCGCATGCGTAGCCGATCCGTACCCGACCGGCCGCATCGGATCTAGAACGGATTCGGGTGCAAAATTTTGAGGGCCGGCAGGATTGGGCCGGGTGATACAGAAAAAAAAAATAACAAATTCGTGTACGGCAAGGTAAGCAAAAAAAGAAAAAAATTGATGGTTTCGTAGGTACGTTCAACTGCAGTACTGTATTTTATGATTTCCGGACAGAAATAATCGCCGCTGAAAGAATGTTATTGTATCTAATAACGATGGCACTGTACACTACTAAATCTTGCATTTTTGAAAGAGAAGGTCGCATGTGAAAGGGTCCACGTTGCCACCTCTCCCATTTCACTTTACGACTCCTCGCGCCGCGCGGTGTGTCGTGAGTATAAATATGTTTAGGGTTTTTTTTTTCATTGATATTATTTTTATATAAAAAAAACACAACCAATAACCCTATAAACCTAAAAATCTGAGGTACCCGGGCGGTATTTTACAAAGTGTGAAGGTCACGGCGCATTTTGGACCCTTTCACACCTTTCACTCCACGGGCGAGAAAACTAACAAACCTTACATGTACCGTACTGTGTACAGTCGTTGTTCCGTAAACATGGAGCATTTTGTGTTTGATTCCCCGGTCATTTTCATTTGGAAAGAAATTTGTACCATATAGGATGATAAATTACGATTGTACTTTTTAGACATGAGTCAGCAAAGGATACAGTGCCGTACAAGATGACACTCTACACATGAGTTGTTAGAAAAAGTGAACCATTTCAATGTTGGATTCCCGTTTCATTTTCACTTCGAAGCATAGATGTCTCATTCGTACGAATTTTGATATTTTTACGAAATTTTGTTACCTTTTCTAGATTCTGAGCAATAGTTGTTCAAAGCGTTTTGTGTAAAGGATTCAATTGCGACGTTAAAAATCGTTAATGAATTTTCATCCGTACTATTCCGTACATGTAAAACAAAATGAATTTTACATATAGCGCAGTTTGTCAGTTTTCCGTTAAATGAGCGCTAAAAAATTACAAATATTTAAGTATGTTTCACACTTTTCGTTGGATTCGAAAACGCCTCATCGATTGGTAAAGGACAATTGTAATTCTGTGGCCGCCATTGGCACACATAATTAGCAGTCTATCGGAAGCCCTCTAGGATAAAATATGCTTTTCCACTTTGCTCAATAATAGTAGTCAGTCTGAACCCTAAGAGATTTGACTTCCCTCACCCCTATGAGGGCCTAACTCCCATGAGTTAGCCGCAAAAGAAATCTCCAAGGTTGGTCAACTGAGCAATTAATTATTTGAGGTCAAAGTTGTCCTTTTGTATGCAAGCTCAATGTGAGAGAGGCAGTTGCCTCATATTTTCTTGAGTCCTAAAAACCTCTCTCTAAACCCCCTATTATTGATGTACCAACCCAATCAGAGGACTGTATCGTACAGCAAGGTACACAAGTCGTGGTACTTTCTGTACGGTCAATGTACGACATGGATGAACACAAGTCGTGGTACTTTCTGTACGGTCAATGTACGACATGGATGAAAGGCAGACGCCTTTTCTCCCCTTGCATATTCTGATGGACTCCGAGAATTCGGCAAAACAATGGGAGTGCGCCACATGTCATCTGGTGATGTTATGACCGCAAACCACCAAAGTGGTCATTTCGTGATGTCGGCTTTCATGCGAGCCGTCCAATTGTAGACCGCTTTCAATGTCACCCGTCCAAACAAATGTTTGAACCATTTGTTTTGTGAAAATTATTGTATAACACTAACACCGTTAAACCAGTTAAATGGTCTATTATACAATTACATCTTTAAATAGGTGTCAAACCCTATATACTCTAACGATCTTTTACGACTAACCGGTTAGAGCGGACGGCTACGCTTAGCTCCGCCGGTCAAAGGTTCGAGTCCAGCCGGACTCACCTTTTTGGTTAAAAGTGACTTCATCACTCTTACCTCCCTCTATATCTTCGTACATCTCCTCCCCTCAGCCTTGGTTCCATCTCTCTCTCCATTCTTTAATGACTACAACAAGTGTGGGGACTCGTGAGAGAGGTTAGGAGTCAGTTGAACTATCTTAACCGACCCATTTTATTTTACTTTACAAGACCTAGAAAATACCTTCAAAATCACTAATTTCTACACTCCCCTTATTTTCTAGTCAACTTTTAGTTTAAGTCCACACCTATATCCGCATAATTTTAATTTAAGAGAGGGATCAAGCTTTGTCATCATGTCAGCTACCATTTCTCCATCTGGTTTATATTCTAAACTGATCACTATGTTCTCAACTTTCTCCATTACAAAACTTAGTCGTTTGTCCATATGTTTCACCTTAAAGTGATATTTTGGGTTTTTTGCAATAGCAATTGCAGCCTGATTATCACAAAAGTTTTTATATATCCCATCATTTATGAAACCAAGCTCTTGTAACAGTGATTTTACCCACATTAATTCTTTTACTGCTGAACAAAAGGCCATATACTCAACCTCCATGGTGGAAGGCCATATACTCAGCCTCCATGGTGGACTGAGCAATTATCTGTTGCTGCTTACTACTCCAACAACAATCACCATTTCTTACATACTATACACATCCAGAAGTGCATCTCCTCATTGGAGCATCCCCTAATTAGCATCACTCTATGTGGTGATATCAGTATTGTCCCCTCCCAAATGTAACCATAAGTCTTGAGTTCCCACCAGATATCTTATCACCCTCTTAGCTGGCTCCAAATCTCTCTTTCTGGGCGCATTAAGTCTTCTACTCAGAATTCCCACTGTTGTTTCAATATCAGGCCTAGTGCAGTTCATAAAGTAAATAATACTTCCGACAACCTGTCTATATGAAATATCTCTTATAAATGCCTCCTTTTCTTCACTCATATGATCATCTAAGATCAAAACACCTTCCTCCTAGCTACCCTCACTCACTTTTTTCAATTCCATTGGAGTAGAGCAACCGTTGGTTTTCTCCATTTGGAGTTTTTCTAACATTTTTCCTATTGCGTCTTTCTGTGTTAGTCCGATGATTATTTTCTCCCTGTCCCTTTCCATTTGAATTCCTAAGATATATTTAACCCCTCCTAAATCCTTTGTATCAAAGCGACCCTTTAAATATTCTTTAGTTTATTAATATTTTCCAATGACTAACTTAACACCAGTAAATCATCAACATATACTACAATACAAATGACACCTTCTTCATCTTCAAACAAGAAAATGCAATAAAAATAACACCTTCCTCATCTTCAAACAATTAAATTCACTGATCTGAGCTAATTCTTATGTATCCAAGTCCGGTCAAAAATTCATTTGATTTGTTGTTTCATTGCCGTGGCACCTGTTTCAGCCCAAACCAATGATTTTATTAACCAACACACTTTCCTCTCATCACCTTCTTCCACAAATCCCTCTGGTTCTTTCATGAAGATCTACTCTTCGAGTTCTCAATTAAGGAAGGTTGTTTTTATGTCCATCTAGTGTACCTCTATGTCTTCCGTTGCCGCCAAGCTTAGGAAAATCTAGACTGAAGGGAATCTAACTACCGGAGCGAGAGTCTCCTCATAATCACACCCTCTTTCTGTGTATACCCTTTAGCCACTAGCCAAGCCTTAAATCTCTCAATAGTGTTTTCCGGGTTTAATTTGAGTTTGAAAACCCAGTTTTATGTGATTGGTTTTCTGTCTAGTGGACAGTCCACCATTTCCTATTTATTTGCCTTTATAATAAAAGCCATTTTCTCATTAATAGTGATAACCCATCATTTCTCCCCGGACTGTTCACAACTTCTTGATATGTCTGTGGCTCGCTTGGGTGATACAACTTAGTGACCTTATAATTCAGTTGCCTTTCTTGGATTCTTTTGCTGCTCTTTCGTCCTCCCTCGAATTCAGAAGCTGGTATTGATGGCAACTTTGGATTTCTTCTTTCTGTTTCCTCATCTCCCCTTTTTGTTTAATCTAGGAGTCTTTCCTCTTCCTCTCCTTCCACAATGTTTGTTTCAATCTGAATCACATCATTACAAAAGTGTTCACCTTTCTGGTGAACTTTATCCAAAACTGGTTCCTCAACTTTAATATTTTTTTCTAGGATCACTTCCTATGACAACCTTTTGCTCATTTTAAAATGTGATTCTTACTGATTTTGTGTATTTAAATGGATCTATGGATTTTCCTTCATCCATAACCACTAAGAGTTTTCACAAAATTACATCTTTCCTCTCAAGGTCATATACTCTATATCCCTTAATGTCATCATAATAGCCCACTAGATATCTTGGTCTCACCCTTGGGTCTAGTTTCCACTTTGACTTGTCATTGTCTAAGGTGTATACTTTGTTGTTTTGAAAGCTTTAGTCGTCAATAGGCCTCATATGTGAGGTGAGTGCCTTCTTGGTACCTAATTTATTTTGTGGTAGCTTGGTTCAATATATACCAAAATTAGTGTGACAGTGAACAGTGAGGGAGTACACTGTGTATCACATTTGAAAGACACGCGTCAACAAACTGAGATGAGACACTCTGCAAGATTCGGTTATACGACTCAGATTCACTAGAAAACCGAGATGTCACACAAAGTTTCATCTTGGATAAAACTTTTTAAAGATGGACGGCGAAGATTTACTCACGACAGACGCTATTCAACCGGGACCACGTCTATGATTATCCGACGTGTTTTTTATAGTATAGTGTGACATACCATATCCTTGTTTTGTGCATAAAGATGTTCTGTTTGATTAAGAACTCAGTTCAGATTCATTTTGTATGACATACCTTGACATATTCAGGTTTCTTGCTTAACTCTAGTAGATATTATTGATGCATGGCTGAGATGCCTTCTTACCTTGGTTAAATTAGTGAGTGGCTACTATATTTCAAAAGGATAGATATTTTAAGTCTAACAATATGACTTAACAATTTCAAAAGTTATGAACATTTTGTATCAAATTATGCTTTAACATTTTTATATCTTTGACTGAGAGTTTCTCTCAAATTTATTTGCTGATTTCTGTGTAAATTTGCATTTGTGTTCTTCTTTTGTTTATTTGCATTATTTCAGATTTTGTAGGCCAATTGGTTACTTATTTTGTCTTTGGCTGTGTTCCAAAGTTTTATGTTTTTCTGAGCATCTGTGAGAGCTTCTTGCTTGTATTAATTCTAACATGACTACTCCCTCATCTTCATCTTCAGTGGGTGTAGTAGCCACAGAACAATAGGGTACGGGCCCGCCCTCACGGATACCAATTTTTGATGGAAGAAAATACCTTTATTGGTTTGATTTGGTTGAGTCTCACTTTACTTCGGTTAAATTGTTGAATGTAGTTGATGGTAGTCTTGCTCAAACTGATGCATCCTATGGTGGGAAAAATCAGCAGGCTTTGCATCTCTTAAAGTTACTGATTTCATAGGATTTACTTATGTCACATAAAAAAGATGAAAAAGGCATCAAAAATTTGGACTACACCTGAAACTATTTATTTGAAAGCTAATGCTCAATATTAGATTATTACAAGTGGGAACATTTAGCACAATAGGTACACAGGTGGTAACATGGCTGAATATTGTAATGGACTTAGACTTTTGTTAATAGAGAATACATATTCAGGGGTAAATTCTCTCCTTATTATCAGGCTTTGATTCTTATGCGAGGTCTTTCAAGTAATATAAAAGGGCTTTAACAAATTTGAAAAATTGGATAAACCAGTCTAGAATCTAGCAACGGCTATAGAACTAGTTATAAAGGAAAAGTGAACTTTTATAGCTCTTTATCCAAGAAAGTCTGTTGTAGCCTTTAATGCTCGGTATCAACAAAACAAATCCCAGTGTTACCATTGTTTTCAACCATATAACAAGTGTGTCTCCTGTTACAATCAAGGACATATTTACAAACAGTGTCCTAAGTTTCATAAAGCTTCTGAGACAAGTGTATTCAGAAATGGATGGAAACCGAAAGGGATCTACACACCACAGAGGCAACCTTTTACACCACCAATTCCTCATTCCAAAACTGAGGCATTTTAGCCGACACACAAAATTAGAGACGATTGACAAAAGAAATGAGCACGATGTTGTAAGTTTTCCCAAAACTGGTGACAAAGAATTCTTAGCTCTTGCAAAAATGATGGAGGGAAATAAAGACCACGGATAGATCATGGACTCGAGAAGATCTTCCCATATATGCTAGAACAAGGCTTCTTTTACAAATCAGAAACGTATTCCAACTAGGCAGATTTATTATGCTTGTAGTGCCACTGTTGAAGCAAAAGCTCAAGGAACCGTCATCTTTATGTGTGAGATATATTTACAGACAGTTTCTATAACGCTTTATGATGTGTTGTATGTCCCTCGGTTCAAATAAAACTTGTTTTCTACCTCAGTTGCAGAAAGTAGAGGTTTTGAAATACTTCAGAAGCAAGGAAAGAAAATAGTTTGCAAAGAGGGAAGGGTAGCTATAACGCGAAATAGAGGCCGAAGAAACTTGTACCAGATGGACCTGGTGAATACATATTCTTTTTGTTACTCCAATATCTTATCTGATTATGTTTTGTGGCATATGAGATTGGGTCATGTTCATATCGACAGGCTGGAAAAGATGGTAAAGAATGATATGGTAGAAGTTAAACTCGGTCAGCAATAGTCATGTATTTGTGATGGATGTGCTTAGGGTAAGCTTCATAAACTTCCTTTACCTTAAGGCGCAAATTTTAGAGTATATAACCTATTGGAGCTTATTCATTCAGATGTGTGGGGACCCTCCAAAATACCATCTCTAGCAGGCAGCAAATACTTTGTTAAGTCACAGACGACTTCTCCAGATTCAATCATATATATTTCATGAAGGAGGAAAAAGAGGTCTTCACTCACTTTCAGCACTTTCGGATCTGTGCAGAAAAGCTTCACAACATATCAATTCTTTCTCTAAGATCTGATAATGGAGGTGACTAAACTTCCAATGAATTCGCCACTTATTTAAAGTAAAATGGTATCTCTCATCAGTAAACTCTTCCATATACTCCAGAGCAGAATGGAGTCTTAGAAAGGGTGAATAGTTTTCTAACTAAGAGTGTTAAATCTATGATGACAGATAATGGAGTAGACACTAAATTTTGGGCTGAAGCTTATCAAACTGCAGCTTATATTAGGAACAGATTAGAAACTAGATTTGTTGAAGGAAAGACACCTTTTGAAGTGTGGACAAGCAGAAAACCAGATGTCAGTCACTTCAGATTTTTTGGTAGTAAGTGTTTTGTACTAGATAATTTACCAAACTGGAAACTAAGTCCAAAGTCTAAACCTTGAATCCTCATAAGGTATGATGATGAATCTGTAAGATACAGAGTTTATTTTCTTTAGAAACAAACCATCTAGATTGCCAAATATATTTAAGTGAAAGATGATAGTGAGTCCATAGATGTATTTAGTGTGGATAAAAGTGAAAAGAAAGAAAATCTGTAGGAATATGTCATTTTGGATCAGATTCCTTTTCAGTTATCTACAGCTTCTACTTCTTCTTCTCTTGGATGGCAAAACACCGAAGTACCATTAGCTACTAAACGACAAAGAGCGCCTGACACTAATCTTTCTCGTACCTAGAATCTAGGTTGGGATCCAACAGTTCTAGCCTCAAATTTCGCGAGGGGAAAAAGACAAAATCTCCCTTGAGGGGAGAACAAGTTCAATATGATTTTTCTGCAAGCATCGAGGAGCCTATTTCCATTAATGAAGCATTTTTTGTTCCTAAAAATGATCACTAGATTGCACCTGCAAATGATGAGATGAGGTCAATTATAGAAGCTCAAACATGAAAGCATGTGGAGTCCCCACCGGATCGGAAAGCAATTGGCTGCAAGTGGATATTCAAAGTGAAGCTCAACCCAGACAACACTATTGAAAGGTATAAAGCTCGTCTGGTTGCAAAAGGCTTTGGTCAAAAAGAAGGAATAGATTATGAAGATTCCTTCGCTCTTGTTGTCAGGTTTCCCACTGTTAGAGTCATGTTGTCTTTAGCTCCAATTGAGGATATGGAGCCGCCTCAAATGGATGTTAAAACTGCTTTTTTCTATGGAGATTTAGAGGAAGTAATTTATATCAAACAACTTGAAAGGTGTGCAGAAAAAGGAATGGAAAATCTACTCTGTAAACAGTTGAAATCATTGTATAGATTAGAACAGGCTCCGCGTCAGTGGAATCTGAAATTAGATGAGTTTCTTACCAGTCTAGGTTTGACAAGGATCAGCTTAAATCACCAACTTTATGTCATGGAAGGAGAGGATAAGGTGATCTATGTAGCAGTGTATGTGGATGACATGTTGTTTTTTAGTAATTCTATGAATGAGATAAATAAGATAAAAGCAGCCTTGAATGCTAGGTTTGAAATAAAGAACTTAGTATCCTAGGCATTTAGGTAGAGAGAAATAGGAATTAGAGGGTGATTAATGTCACTCAGACAGAGGCCATTGGAAATATACTTGATATATTTCGCATGGCAGATGCAAAAAGGAGTGCCACATCTATAGAGTTTAGGCAAAAAGAGGAACGAAAAGACACAAATGGAGGAATGCTACTCGAGGATGACATTGAACCAGGGGAGTCACAGTTCATGTCCACAATTCCCTACAAACAAGTTGTTGGTGGTCTTATCTATTTTATGAACTGCACGCGCCCTGATATTCCACCTCATGTTGGTGTTGAAGGTCATAGGCATTCTAACTTGACTGTGATCCACTCGCACGCGGCGTCACAGTTGCACCAGTTGGTGTTTTCGTCCTAGCAGCGGGCAGAAGAGGAACACTTACGCCAGCAAGGACTGAGTTATTATCAGACATGACAGCAGAAGCAAACCCAAAGAGTATTACCTAATTGACTAGATCCCTATTGTAAGATACATAACTCTAAATGAAAGAGGTCTTTCAACTGAACAAACATATACTACAAGCAAATCAAAGACAATTGAACACAAAACACCTTAAAGTGCACTTAGTGCTCTCATTTTTTTAACTTTGTGTAGAATGTACATTCTGTGTTGAATTGATCAATTCTAATAGAACTAAAATCTCAAAATATATAGAAAACATCTAAAACATATGTATAGGGTTCACTTGAATATCTACAGACAAAATTCTAAGTACTTGGACCAAAATTGTCTAGTAACAATATCTAAACTCAAAAAAACCAATAGATATGTTTTATGTCTACATTCATAGACGGCCGTACACACTAATTTACTTAAAGATAACTATTCAAGTAGATACTAAAAAATCCACACTAAATATAGCTAATATTTAATAGTTGGTGGTCGAAAAATATTCTAAGTTCTAGATTCAAATTCCTAAGACTTACTAAAGTTTACTTTTCAATAGTTGGAGCATTAAGTCGAAGCCTTCAAAAACTAAAGAGATCACATTGGGAAACAACAAAATACATTTTGAGATATCTTGCAGGAACACGGGATCTCCGACTTTCTCTCGGAGGAGATAAAGTGAAGATCAACACCTAGATCGATGCAAGTTATGGTGATATGCGACGCTCTACCACTGGATTCATTCTGAAGATTGGTGATGGTACTTGTTATTGGACCACCAAGCTTCCAAAGGTGACTGCTCAATGAACCATAAAAGATGAATACATGGCAGGCAGCTCAGCTGTCAAAAAAACCTCTTTGGGTAAAATCTCTTTTACAAGAACTGAAATTTATGCAGTCTGGTCCTCAAGTCGTATGGTTTGACAATCAAGTTGTTATTGCTATCGCCTCTAATCCCACTCATCACTTCAAAAATAATCATATTGATATTAAGTTACTCTTTGTGAGAGAAAAGGTGATGGCTGGAATTATGAAGCTTGGCTACTTACCTGATGAAGAAATGTTGGTAGACATGATGACAAAAACCCTTACCTGCACCAAAATTAAAATTCTGCAGAGAGGCATGTGGTTTTAAGTGGCTAATAGAGCCTAAAGCTATAGGGGAGTGTTGTTTTGAGAGCTTTAGTCCTCACTAAACCTTCTATGTGAGGAGATTGTCTTCAGGGTAGTTAGTTTGCTTTGTGGAAATCTGGTTTTGAATTAGTGTGACACTAAATAGTGAGGAAGTACACTATGTGTCATTACGTATATATCAATATCATATGTTACATATACTCATATGTTATTCATTTCCAAAGTCAAAAGTGCAAATATAATCTTATAGGTTTCATATAAGCTGAACATTCTGTGAACCAACAGAGGTCACAAAATTACAGGTTATGGGCCCACCCTCTATGGTGCCCATTTTCAATGGAACAAGGTTCATTTATAGTGAAACCATGATTAGGGGTGCATTGTTTGAAAAAACGGCTATAGGGCCATATGAGTGGTCGTGTGCGTCAGCTAACCGCAAAATTGGGAGTTCCACCATGGTTTGGAGGATCTCGGTTCACACGAGGATCTGCGAGAGCAGAGGTTGTACAGGATGTTGGAAAATGTTGTTTTGAAATGTTAGTTTCGTGCATGCATGACATTTTATTCGTGCTTAAGGTTGTGTGCGTACTCAATGTGATTTGTAATGCATGTGTACCCACTAAGTTTAATGTGGAGGTTCGAATGTATTGCGGATTGGGGGAGAAAACGTATGAATTATATTGGAACGTATGGTTTGCGTAAAGAGGAAATGGACGGCGGATCGCGAAGCGATCCGACATTAAATAATCGACGAGGTTGAAATGGTACGTCGCACGTACCGAACACAATGGGACAAGTGGCATGGATTCAAAAAGAACGCATGTTCAGTACGGAAAAGATTTTGAAGGTACGGTCTAATTTCGGCAAGTGGGTCATGGTACATTTGGAGGGCGGACGGCGTCCGCCGATATTTTCAAGGGATCGCAATTTTGATGACGTGGTATCAAGTGAACCGTACGTATGTGATGTCGATTCACTACGTGGTTTCGTCCACAAGTAAATAATCAAGTTGATACTCAGTACGCGGATTTTATGGAAGCGTCAGTGCAAATATTTGGTTTAACATTGTTTTGTCTTTTTGTGCATTAATTATTAGTGTAGAATTACATTTTCTGACATACCTTAAATTATTCAGGTATACTCACATTAATTTAAGTAGATGGGAAATTACGTACGGCTGGTATGCCTCCGTACATTTAGTAGTAAGACTGAGTGTATATATTGTAGAAATTAGTCATTTCAGGACATAGGAACTTTTTTGTACCAAAAACAGTTTATGATCATTTTTGGTAATTTTGTCTGAGTATTGCTCTCAGATCTGATGTCAGAATTATCTGAAATTCTGTATGTGTGTTCCTCTTTATATTGTTAATATTGTCACAGATTTGCAGGTCTGCTGTGTGCCTGATCTGTGTTTGACTTCATTGTGAAGTTAGTCTGTTTTATCAAAGTTCTGGCAGACTGTTTTTCTGCAACTTTGACCAGATGATGTGATCACTCTGTTCATTATTTTTGTCTGAAACTTTGTGAGGTTATTCTGTAGCCTAGAAAATATCTGTGTATTTAGTTTCAGCCTGTTTTGATATTTCTGTAGAATTCTGTGTTGATTCAAAGTAGGCTGTTTTTGGGTAGTCTGTGGTGCTTCCGAGGGTAAATCCATGGCTGAAAATGGCTATGGACAACAGAAAAAACATCGAGTCGGACACAAAGAAGGAGAAGGGGAAGGACCTATTGCACCAATGCCTACTGGATCCGTTCCGGCAACAGATATTTAGAAAACCGAGGCAAAAGGTAGTGAAATCTGGGATATCAACAATATCGTGGCGACTCATCTTATTCTAGGGCGTCTCACCCAGGGAGTGGCTACACCTCATCTTCATGTGGACAGGGCGGACAAGTTATAGGAGGCTCTTGTCAACATTTACAAAAGTGTTACAATTCAGCAGCAGAAGCTGTCAGATCAGAAGGAACATACACATGTGTACATTGGGGGAAAGATGTTAGATTTTTGTAATGACTTGGCCGGGTTATTTATTGAGTAAGAGAGTGCACGGAAAAGGGAAATCGAGAAAGAGAAGGTGAATACTTTGTTGATGAAACTTCTAGATGATTATTAAAACATTGTTAACAAGGTTAAGGACTTGCCAATTCATTAATGAATCTGGAACTCTGTTGTGGGAATGATTTTGGCTTGGGAAAGCATAATTGAGATTCGGAGAGGAGGAAAGAGTGTTAAGGCATTGGCTGCTAGAACTAATTGGGGAGATAAGGATTCCAAAAAACCTTATGGAAACTTTGGTGGAGGAGGACGAGGGAATCAATCGGAAGGATTTGGATCGAGGCTTCCGAAGGGGCTTTGTCACTTTTGTAAGAAGTCGGGATATAACATGGCGCACTATACTAAACGGACAGAGCTGAGATTGAAGGAGGAACAGATCGGAAAACTAGCCGCAAGGAAAAAGAAGGCATTTGTGGCAACACAAGTCATCGATGAGGATTCTGATGATGAAGATAGAGAAATCCTCCTCAAAGAGGAGTTGGAGGTGAAAGGTGAGCCGAAGATTCCAAGGAGGCAAAAGTGTGTTTTCGGAGGAGTAAGAGAAGCTCCTGAAGAAAGATGGATTATTGATTCAGGAGCCTTTATGCATATATGTAGAGAAAAACTATTGTTTACCAAAATGAGAAAGATCCCTACTGTAGAGATAGAGTATGGGGATGGGAGAATAGTAACCACTAATTTAGTGGGATCCGTGGATCTAAGAGTCTTAGTTGATAGAAAGGATCCATAGTCACTTTCTCTTATGTTCTTTTCATCCAAAAGTTTTTAACTAGAATCTTATCTCTACGTCGGTCTTAGATGATAAGGGTTTTGAGACTAGTACTAAGAAAAGAGTCTTTGTTGCTAGCTATGAGAATAAAGTGTACTTCACAGCTGAAAAGGGGTAGCCAAGGAATGGTTAGGCTGAATTTGAGTAATGGAAAAACTGGAGTTTACTATGCGGGTGTAAGTGATTCAATGATGGCATAAAATATGGGACATGTGCATCTAGATAGATTGAAAGAAATGAAGAAAACGGGTGTAGTTGAGGGAATACATTTTGGAGACAATGAGACTTGGATGATTGTAGTGAATGTGCTCAAGGTAAGGCCGACAGATTGCCTTTTCCAAAAACCGTAACATATAAGGGTAAAAATGTCTTTGATCTGGTTCATACTGACATATGGGGACCGGCCAAATTGCCATCAGTTGGAGGGAAAATGTTTATGCTTACTATCACTGATGATTGGTCTAGATACTCTAGAGTATATTTGTTAAAAAACAGATCTAATGCTTCGACTTACTTTAAAAAGTTTAAAGCATGGAGTGAAAAGCTTCATGAGACACCTATAAAGAGAGTGAGGAGTGATAACAAGGGGGATTACGCTTCTAATGAGTTTGAGGATTTCTTCAACGAGGAAGGGGTTCAACACCAAAAGACTGTTCCAAATAATCGAGAACAAAATGGTGTAGCCGAGAGACTAAATCGGACATTAAGTGATAGAGCCCGTAGTATGTTGTCAGATAAAAAGATAAGAAAACGTTTTTGGGCAAAAACCATGAATTGTGCTAACTATCTCAAAAATAGAGTCCTTACCTTTGCGGTAAGGGAAAAAATACCTTGTGAAAGATGGACTAAGAGAAAACCTAATATTTCACACTTGAAGGTGTTCGGAAGTCAAATGTCTAGTCTAAACAAAGAAAAATCTGATTGGAAGTTAAATAGAAGGGGGAAGCCGGGATACCTACTTGGGTAAGATGAAAATGTAAAAGGATATAGAGTTTATGATCTAGGAAGAGAAAACATCATTCTAGTAAAACACTTGGTAGTTATGGATGAAGGAAAGTCCATAGATCCCTTTAAATACACTAAACCGGTTAAGATTAGAATCGAATCCGAGAATGAGTTAAATTCAAATTCTTCTAACCGAACTTCGGTTCAGCTTGACCTTGCAGTGGAAGAGAAAAATCTGACCGAGAGTGACCCTCTCTTGGAGTCACAAATTCCGGTTGAAACCGAGGAAGAAAACGACGAAAGACCGTAAATGGACGATGAACGTCCGGAGATGGACTCCACAGATAGGGGAGAAGATGAAGCTGTTTGGAGAAATCCGAGAGTACCCTCCATTCCAGCGACGGAGTTTGAAGGAGGAAGGAGAAGCAGCAAGAGACTTCAAGAGAGACAAGTGAACATTAAGGTAACTAAGCTGTCACATTTGAGCGAACGTCAGACTTACTCGGAATCAATTAATAGTACGGAGCGTAGTCGACAGAGGACTGCCATTAATGATGAGATGGCTTCCATTATGGAAGCAAACAAATGGGAGTTGGTGGATTGTCCTCCGGACAGAAAGCCGATAGGATGCAAGTGGGTATTTAAGTTGAAACTCAATCCGGATAACACTATCAAGCGATAGAAGGCCAGATTAGTGGCAAAGGGGTTCACACAGAAGGAGGGAATCGATTATGTGAAGACCTTCACTCTGGTTGTTAGATTTCCCTCTGTCTGGATTCTACTTAGTTTTTCTGCAGCGGAAGACATGGAAGTGCACCAGATGGACATAAAAACCGCTTTCTTACATGGAAAATTAGAAGAAGTGATCTTTATGCGACTACCGGAAGAATTTGTGGAAAAAAGAGAAAAAAGTAAGGTGTGCAGATTGATAAAGTCTCTTTATGGACTAAAGCAAGCTCCGCACCAATGGAACAAGAAGTTGGACAAGTTTTTGAAATATGTCAAATATATACGAATCAGTTCGGATCATTCAATCGGTATATTTTTAATTGCTATCTATGTTGATGATTTTTTTTTTTGAGTAAATCAATAGAGAAAATTAATGAATTGAAAAAATATCTAAAGAGTATATTCGAAATGAATTACTTGGGGGAAGAAAAGTATATTTTCGGAATTCAGATGGAGAGGGATAGAGAGAAGAAAACAATTAGACTAACTCAAAAAGAAGCAACTGGAAATATGCTTGAAAAAATTCAAATGGATAAAGCAAATAGTTGTATAACTCCAATGGAGTTAAAGAAGGGAAATGAGGGGAGCTCAAAAGAGGGATTCTTGATCTTACATAATGAGTTAGGACCTGAGGAAAACGAGTTTATGCAAACTATTACATACAGATAGGTTGTGAGTAGTTTGATCTATTTTATGAATTGTACTCGTCTTGATGTAGCAGCAGCTGTAGGGATATTAAGTAAGAGCCTGAACAATCTTAGGAAGAAAGATTGGGAAGCGACTAAAAGGGTCATGCAATACTTGAAATGGATGAGAGATATGTGGTTGCATTTGAGAGGGGATAATACTGACATCTCCACTTCGAGTGATGCCAGTTATGGGGATGCTCCGATGAGGAGGTTTAGTTTTGGGTATGTGTTGTATGTTGGGAATGGGGCTTGCTGTTGGAGCAGTAAGCAACAAAAGGTGATTGTTCAGTCCACCATAGAGGTTGAGTATATGGCCTCTTCTTTGGTTGTGAAAGAATTAATGTGGGTGAAATATTTGCTTCAAGAACTTGGATATATGAAAAGTGGAGTGCAAAAGATATTTTGTGATAATCAAGCTGCGATTGCTATTGCAGCAAATCCTAAGCATCATTTTAAAACAATGCATATGGATATTCGGTTTAGCTTTGTTAGCGAGAAGGTTGAGAATAAAATAATTAGTTTGGAATATAGACCGGATGGAGAAATGGTAACATATATGATGACTAAGCCGGTTCTCTCTCCCAAATTGATATTTTGTTGGGAGAAGTATTGACTGAAGCAAAAGATAAACTAGAAAAAAAAAGGAGTGTTGAAAAAGGGTATTTTATATTCTATCTTATTTGGTCTATGGTTAGTTATAGTTCTTATACTTGTCGTAGTCACTGAGAACTATCAGCAGCCATGGCTTTCTCAGGCAGACAAGAAGGTAGGAAGACAAGGAGAAGACAAAGCCCTTGCAAAAGAAAGCTTCCCAGGAACAGGAATTAATATTGTGACCTACGAATAATTGCCGTATGGTGCAGCCTTTCGCCTTATCCTACAATTTTTGATGAAACATTACGTATGTTGTATTTGATAATTGTATAAATAGTGACGCGACCACATATACGCAACAAAATGAACGTGAAACGAACAGTACCGCATAAAATACTATACCATACGAAAAAACATTTAATTTTCAACGGACGAAATCAAATGTCGTTCGCAATTGACGGCTCGCAGAGGAGCCAAAATTCCGGAGTGGACATTTGGCGGTTTGCAAGCCAATGTCGGCGGACGACTCGTGGTGCGATATGGTTAGACTACGGATATTATGGAAGGAGCAACTACGGCGCATGAACTGACATGCGTCAGCGGAGCGGCCATGCCTTACTATGGCCGTACAAGAAGTACAGCGGTACGTGTACCTTCTTTTACCTTACAGGCATTTGATTGGTTAGGGTACACTAGTAGTAGGTTTAGAGAGGGGGCTTTGGACTTAGGAAAAATCAAGGTAGCTGCCTCTCTCGTAGAGTGCTTTTGTATTTATAGGCCATTTTTGGCCGGCCAAAACCGAATGCTCGGGTGAGCAATTTTAGTGATTCTTTTTGTTGCGGACTCAGGGGAGTCCAAGCTACACACGAGTGTAGTCAGTCATAGTTTTAGCATGCCAGGGTGGCACTTATTAATTGCAAAAGTCAAAAGTGCAAATATTATCCTAGAGGCTTCATATAAGTTGGACATTATGTGGACCGATAAAGGTCACAGAATTACAGTATGCAGAAAAAAGAAAGAAAAATCTAGTTGAAAGAAAAATCTAGTCTGTAAACTGTTGAAATCATTGTATGGAATAAAACAGATTCGCGTCATTGACTCTGAAATAAGATGAGTTTCTTACCAGTCTAAGTTTCAGAAGGATCATCTTAGATCACTCTGTTTATTTCATGGAAGGAGAGGATGGTGAGATCTATGTAGCAGTGTATGTGGATGACCCGCTGCTTATTAAAAAGTCCATAAATGAGATAAATAAGATAAAAGCAGCTTTGGATATTAGGTTTGAAATAAAGAACTTAGGTGAGGCAAAGTATATCCTAGGTTTTCAAGGAGAAACAAAAGGGTGATTTATCTCACTCAAAGAGAGGCCATTGCAAATGTACTTGAAAGATTTGGCATGGCAGATGTAAATGAGAGTGCCACTCCTATGGAATTCAGGCAAAAGGAGGAACAAAATGAGACAAATTAATGAATGTTACTCGAGGATGATATTGAACTAGGGGAGTGAGAGTTTATGTCCACAATTCCATACAGTCATGTTGTTGGTAGTATTTTATATTCCATGAACTTTAGGCGCCCTGATATTGCAGCGACAGTTGGGACATTAAAACGAAGCCATCAAAAACCAAAGAGATCAGCTTGGGAGAGAGCAAAACGTGTTTTTAGATATCTTGCATGAACACGCTATCTCCAACTTTCTCTCGGAGGAGATAGAGTGAACATTAGCACCTGGAGCGATGCAAGTTATGGTGATATGCAAAGCCGACGCTCTACCACTAGACTCATTCTGAAAATCGGGGATGGTACTTGTTGTTGGACCACCAAGCTTCAAAATGAGACTGCTCAATCAACCATAACAATACAGAAACGTACTATACTAAATTTACAATTTACATCTTAAGTTCCTAAGGTTTATTTCTACTTTGTCGTTTTGATGTCACCACGGATTCTTTCTTACGGTTTTTGATTTTGTCGTTTTGGTTCAAAAGGTACACAACCATCCTTCTCCTCCCTCTCTCTCTCCGTCTCCCTTTCCTTTTCCTTCCCCTTTCCCTCCCCCTCTCCCTCTCTCGCCCTCTCTCCCTCTCCCTTTCTCTCTACCGTGGAACTGAGACCGACAAAGGGTCTTGTTCCGGTCGTGAATCATAGTCTTAGTAGATCGTGTGTCTTTACAGTCCTTTCTATGTAGAACAACGGACAGTTGTATTAGTAATTTAGTACAGCTGCATCCCGATCCATGGCCTGGACGCTCTGCTTCAAATTCACCATTTTTCACAAAAAGAGGTAAAATAAACTCAAAACCATGTTTGTAACACAACTTTGTGCTTGCGCTAACAACAATATTGGTAACAAACATTTTATATTGTTAACGCTCACAAAAATTGTTCAAATAAGCTGTCAGCCATGTTTATAACTCAAATTTGTGTTTGCGCTAACAATAATATCTTCCAAAGAACAACATTTATACTACCCTCACAAAAAAAGAAAATAAAGACCCTCAACTATGTTTGCACCACAAATTTGTGTTTGCGTTAACAACAAAAATATTAACGAATAAAATTTATTGTTAACGCACACAAAAAGAGTTAGAAAAAACCCTAAACCATGTTTCTATCACAAATTTGAGTTTGCGCTAACAAAGATATTTGCAACAAACAACTTTTATTGTTAACTCTCACAAAAAGAGGTAAAATAAACTCCGAACCATGTTTGTAACACAACTTTGTGTTTGCGCTAACAACAATATTGGTAACAAACACTTTATATTGTTAACGCTCACAAAAATTGTTCAAATAAACTCTCAACCATGTTTATAACTCAAATTTGTGTTTGCGCTAACAATAATATCTTGTAACGAACAACGTTTATTATTACCCTCACAAAAAAAGTAAAGAAAAACCCTCAACTATGTTTGCAACACAAATGTTTGTTTGCGTTAACAACAAAAATATTAACGAATAAAGTTTATTGTTTACGCACACAAAGAGAATTAGAAAAAACCCTCCACATCATCAAATTATTTATATCACAAGATCTTGGAATGGCGCATATTTAAATGAAAAAGGTGTCGGAAATTTGGAAGTCATTAAAAGACATACACATCAAAACTAATGTTCAACACCAAATGATCACTGCTGGTAAAATTTGGGAGTATAAGTACTCTAGTGGTACTATGTCAGAATATTGTTACGAGTTGAGAAAATTACTTGTAGAAAATGCTTGTTCTGATGGCACTTTTCCTAATGACCAACAAACACTGTTGTTGTAGAAAATAATGGTTTTAAAGTATTTTCTAGGTCTGAAAAGAAATAAAGAAGCCGAGGCAGTCTATCTTTAACTTCTCTCTCCAACTCTCAAACTTGTCGCAGTCACTGAGAAATTGGAGAGGAAGCTAGAGCCATGGCTACCTAGGCTATCCTGAGGTTTACGGGAAATTTATACTAGTTAGGGTTTATTTATTTAAAAGGTATATGCTTCAGACAGGATTTGATCCTTGTACCTCCCGGCCGGCAGACAGGAAATAGCCGGTAGCCGTTAAGTCTTGGATTAATATTACGTAGTATATAGTTTGATAATTATATAAATATGAATACGTATGATAAATCATTTAACTGTAATAGATTACGGGATACATAGATCCGGTAATATATAAAGTACGGATTACGGTACGGACTACAAATCAATACCGCGCATTTGTTTCGTAAGTGAAACAAATACCGCGCATGTA
>JBBHKE010000302.1:210248-220769 GCA_037447655.1 Zygnema cylindricum | reverse complement strand
ACAGTTGCACTCGTAATTTTGCAGGTAAACAATCGCGATAGAAAAGGGAGGGGTCCCCTCCTCTAGAAGAGCGTCAACCACAAGCAGAAAAGAACTCATACAAGCAAGACAAAAACTACCAAACATTTCAACCGCCATTGAAGTAAAGTCATCCATAGCATCGAAATGTGCAAAATCGCACCCCTTTTGAGTCACTGGTGGCCACTCTAACATGTCGAGCCGCCCCACGAAAAACTGTAACAAAGCTTTTGACTTTCGCCAAAACAATGTCACCAACAATACTAAAGGGCTCCATCGATCAAAACAGTATCAATTCACCACAAATGAATCACATCCGGAAACATCTCGAAAAACAGAATACCCCTCCTCGGAAGCAATAGTCTTGGTAGTTTCCCTGTGTGCCTGACTCAAGTCTTCCTCAAGCGAGCAGCGAAGCAAATGGACGCCATCGAGGTGAGGGACAAGGTCGCACGAGTTGAGTAAAGGTGTATGAGTGAGGCCAAGTCTAAGCTTGAGGGTAGTGGTGAATCGAGCAAATGTCAAACTTAGAGTAGAATGAATAGATGTAGCCAATAGTGAGGCTCGGAAACCGATGCCCCAACAGGAGTGAGGAAGTGAGCACGTGAAGATTCAATAGGACGCGCCTCGAGACTATTGGTAACAACCTTATCATAAACTTATTTTGGACACACCTAAATGGTATTAGAACAGGGGAGGAAAAAATCGGCAAAAGTAAGCGGCGGCCTAAAACACGGCGATTCCAAAATGAACTGTTAAAAAGAGAATGCCCCGTCCGAAACACCGGGGATGATGGTAGGAAGAATAGAGTATCCCCATTTAAAAAGTGCGAGGCAAGCCTGGAGCAACTCCCGATGTACCTAGCATGCGCCACATGTATCATATATTAAACCGAACCCCCTCCGCAAAGACGGAAAGGAATGCTTGAATGGCAGAACAACAAAAGGATCGTAAAACCAAATTCTATTTCCGTAATCGCTACATCGCCCATCGTTATTAGATTAAATAACACTAATTCGGTTGCGACTTTTTTAGCCAGAAATCACAAAATAGTGAACAACACATTTTAGGACGTGGGCTACAATCTAACCACGTTCCCTTGCACTAAAGTAGTATTGTTATTTATGATTTCGTATTTACACTCTAAATCCTTTGTTGCATTCACACCGGAAATGGATGATGAATGAGATGAGGAAACGAATAATCCCGTACCATTCATTTCGCAAAAAAACAAAAACAGAGGCGCCAAACTTACCGACTGCTCGGCTGTCAACCTTTTTGGAGCGTAGAGACAGACAAAACATACGGTCAAGTGCGTCAAAACTTGACAACTGTGGTAAATCATCTTCTTTTCCAGAAAACCTTTTCGGAATGCAAAAATCCAATTTTGAAAAAACATGAAGTCGTATCCCGAATGAATGATCCGTATTGTACATAAATTTTTAAAATTGATAACCCATAAACGAACAGCCAATCAAAATCATGTAGAATATAACGTAAAAAAATGAAAACTTAAAACTTTTTTGTAATTTTGACGTACGGCTTAATCGTACGGCAGCATGAATCACATCGCGACGTTTTAGTTCACGTGAGTTGACGTCAAGGGCGATTCACGTCCAAACAAAACAAAAGGACATTCGTTTCCTCATCTCATTCATCATCAAAAAAATGGCAGGATAAATTAAAAAGCACGATGGTAACCCATCTGAGTCTGGGGGTACAATAGGGGTGGCATGGCCGAAACTGAAAAACTACAATAAAAAAAACAAATAGAGCGATGGGAACACAACAAAAAAGGAGAAAAGAAAAGAAACAATCAACAAAAAAAACATAAGCACCCAAACTCAAAATGAAAAGCACGTCAACCCACAAAACCAAGGCTACAACCCCCACCCCAAATAAATTAAATATCTACGAAAAGCAACCCCGTAAGTCCCCCCAGCCTGGTGGAGCACGTTGAGGGAGTTCCGGAACACGTCGACGATCCATAACCCCAACAGCCGATCGGAGGATAATAGAAGCCTGCACTCGCTGTAAAGCCACCGATAAACGTTGACGATAAAAAGAAGTAAGGACCGAAGGAGGAGGGCTCCCAGGTCCTCGACGCTCGAAAGCACGTCGAGCACAAGTACGGAGAAACTCGTCCAGTGCAACACCCAAACAACCAAAGATCTCGACCGCCATCGGAATAAAGTCATCCATAGGGTCCCGATGGGCATAATCACGCTCCTTCGTTTTAGCGGCATCACGAGCTGCCACCCCAACATGTCGAGCCGCCTGACCAACAACTGTAGCTGAAGTAGGGTTCGCCAGAACAATATCACCGAAGATGCGACAGACACCATCAAGCAAAACAACATCAATCCGACGCGAGGGAATAATATGAGAAACCTCTTGACGCACAGAAAAGCCCCCCTCCGAAGCGATAGTCGCCACAGTGTCGCGAATAGTGTCGTGCGCCTGGATCAAATCTCCCCCATGGGAGCAACGTAGCAGATGGACACCATCGGGCCCCAAGACACGACCACGTGCACAAACAAGAGAGCCAAGTAAAGGAGAATGGGGGAGGCCGAGGCGAAATCGGAGAGCGGTGGTAAATTGAGCAGGTGAAAATCGGAGAGTGGACAAAATAGGTGTGGCGAAAAGCCAAGACCGAGAACCAGGTCCACCACAAGAGAGAAGACGGGCACGCGAAGAATTGGAGGGAAGCGCCTTGAAAAGGTCAGGATTTAATGGCGACGACAACCCGATCAAAAATCGATTCTTGGACACGCTCAACAGATTTTGTAAGAAGGGTAGAGAAAATTGGCACATCCACTAGGACATGGGGAGGGAGAGAACGTGACGCGTCCAATAGAGATCGTTGGAAGGCGAACACACCTTCTGAAACCCGAGGGATAACAGTAGCTAGAACGGGGGTGTCCCCAGCAAAGAAACGGGAAACAAGAGTAGAGGCAATAAGACACCAACTTCCCAAATAGGCAGCGGGAGCAACACGAGCAGTGGATAATAGACCCAACCCCCCCGTAGAGACAGGGAGGGATGCCTGAATGCGGGCCGATAGCCCAGACTCACGATCAAATGCCCCCCGACCTAACAGAGTGTGGAGGACGTCCATGAGGCGATCGTCAAAAGCTGAGAGAGAGGAGACAAATGTCGAGGTGGGAGGGGAAGTACGAGTAAGGTAGGAAGCGTGGTGGGGAAAGCACCTGGTTAACATAGCAAAAGCAACTTGGGGATCGGGAAGTTGAGGAAGGTCGTCCACCTGGGCCAGATCCGTTTGTAAAGCATCATGAAGGAATTGGGTCACGAAAGTATCCAAACCAAGGGGACAACGAAGCACACGAATACCATCGGAGGGAGAAGGGGTTTGAAAATCAGGAGGGGGAGTAAACGAAAATGGAATATCCTGAGGAGACCAAATAACACACTTCGACGGCTGGACTGAAAGGTTGAGTTCGGCTAAATGCTCCTTGAAGAAATCATATGCCAACACGACTTGTTCTCTGGGACCAATAATGTGCGTATCATCTACAACCGAAGGGAAAAGGCAAGAAGGGAAGGCGGCTGCAGAAGCACGAAGGGCCCGGTAATGTGCGAGGGCGAACAAAGGTCCGCCGAGAGGGTCGCCTTGGCGAGTGCAAGTAATAGAGGAGAGAGGAATGAGATCACCATTGGCCGAGAAGGAAAGGTTGTTTGTCAAAGAATAGAAAGCCCTAAAAAAGGGGAATAATTGGACAATCGGAGATGGAGCCGCCATAAGCTCTGTAAAAATCACGTTCCGATCCACCGTATTAAAGGCATTAGAAACGTCGACCTGAAGGACCAACCAATCTGGATGTACATCCAACAAAGCCCGAATCCCGTGGACCCCGGCCTCACAACCCCCTCTCTTGGCCACTCCAAACTGATGAGGAGAGAAATAATCATGGAAAGCTGGTTGGAGCTGAAGACATATCGCACGAGCCACCTATCTATATAAAACCTCTCCCATAACGATTTGGCGGATCCCACCATTAGGTTTGGCGGTTGCCACAAGGCGAGCGCCGTGAGAAGTTCACAAACCCAAGGGGGAACATCCCCACTAGCAACAAGGGAACATACTCAAAAAAAAAACATCGAACCCTCGGGCACCCGATTCAGGAGGCAAAACATCGCGAAAGAACTCATACACTGTGCCCGAGGGGCCCCCTGCTGAAAGGTGAGGAGAAGAGCTAAGAGACTTAATGAAAACCTCTCGATCCAGAGTAAAACTTTCAGAAGGCTCAAAAGCGTGGATAGAAGGGGGTAAAGGGGAAGGGGCAGGGGGATGGAGAGCTCGAAAGACCTCAATAGTGGAGGAAGATCCGGCCGGCGGCAGGTGTGAATAGTTGTAGGGCCTGAACCGCTCGAGAAAGCTCACCAACATGGCCTAAGTGAATTGCTCGACGATAAGAGGCAGGGACATTTGATGGCCTAGGTGGCCGACGTGATATGAAAGAGGTGTTCGATACCCAATCCTCATGCTCGGCGTGGAGGGCCTTCCAATCCCCACGAAGGAATCGGCGACAACGCGCCATAGTTTCTCTAGCCCCAGTGTCCCCTCCACGACCTGGAAGGACTAGCACCCAAAGAGAGAACATAAGAAGAAGGTGCCAAGGAGCAATGTCCGCCGCGTTTGAAGAAATGTGGGACAATGGGAGGTGAAGGGCATCTTGTACTATTGTTCTGACGGCCATTCATCATCCATTTCCGGTGTGAATGCAGCACTTGAGGCTAATATCGATGAGTGGTGTAATTAGTGTGAAGCGGTACAGAATAAACCGTTAAAAACAAATTATCGGTTTACAATGTGGACAACAAAGGAATACCGGTACTGTACCCCACCCACGCCTTTCAAAAAGACACTGAATCAATTAATTGTACGGATTTCACGATTTCGGGTTTTCTCAGCGATCCGCACTGCGATGTATCCGTGACACAAAGTGGTGTTTTTTGCCTAAAAGTACCATTTGCTGAGATTCACGAAATACGCTTTCGCGTCATAATGTTTCGGTAATGAACATAGTTCAAAAGTAGGTGACCGTACGCCCATACAACATGCCTATTGTACGCAAAAACATACAATATGCCCTTAAGACCCATATTGTATTGGCCGCAAAATGAAATAAAATAGGAACAGGGTTGAGTTGCACATCGATCGATAGAGAATTAAACGTCATGACTAAATTTTGAAAAAAAATCGTACAAAAAAAAATATTTCTATGAGTTTTGAGGGACTTTTTATTTAAACCATCAGATTTGGACGATCGGACGGTCGCTGATCAAAGTAGCGATCTAAGAAGATCACATGAAAAGCCCATAACACAACTTACCATAGGACTATTTGTCATATTACAGTATTGTAGCGCCTGCAATTTTGAACGTCCGCGTGTTTTAGTTCGCTAAAAAAATTCGTCCGGCGGCGTGCGCTGTACTATGATCTTACGTCAGATTCGGACGTTCGTACAGGAGTGTGCACGACGCACACACATACATTATGCCTACGTTGCGCGAGTTTTGTGCAAAGTTTTGTGCGCCTACCAAAGGCCTACCATAAAAAAGCCTACTTTTGAACTACGTTAATGAACATTTGCTACATTTCGTGCGATTTTTGTAGTTTCCTTGACATAATTACAGGACTTCACCGCGAATCGCTATTAGCGTACATGACGCTAATTGGGGTACCTCTTTTTTTTAAGGCAAATTCTCAAATAGAATAAAATACGCTAAATGTTTCTGAACGTTATTTGAGGTACCCCGCTCAATACGGTTCATAACTGTAATTTAGTGCCCTTTTAAATAATGTGGTGTACGGTCTGTCAAATCTGTACTACTCCGTAACTTTTTTATTTTAAAAGTACAGAAAATATAATAATATATAACTGCGTAAATATTTTCCGGCATACGCAGATGTCAAAAAAACGCGACGGCGTACGATTTGAACAATTTTTTACATTTACATATTTTAGTGTGGACATATTATGTGCCGAAAATTTTTTCAAAGCAGTTTACAAATTAGAGTACATGATAAATTAGTATCATGGTGTACCCGAAAAAACACAATTTACCGTAAAGTACGCTAATTGTTTCATTACGCTATATTTTCTATTACGCTAATAGCCATTCACGGTGTACAGTACACCGTGAATCGGTATTGGAGTAATGGACGCTATTTAAAGGTACCTTTTTTTTTTTTCTCAAATAGAATCATCCACACTAATTTAAAAAAGCCCAAATTCCTAATTAGAATAAACGATTTCGTTGAAAATTTCCAAATTCTCAATTAGCGTAAACGACGGTAATTGTTCCTACACGCTAAAGAAACCTTTACGCGAATAACGATTCACGGTGTACTGTACACCGCCAATCGCTATTAGAGTATATAACGCTAATTCGGTGCCCCTAAATTTTGACCCCAAAACCTGAAATAGAATTAATAACGCTATTTAAGTACGTGGACCATAATCTGCCACGTCTCAGGCACTAAACTAGATCAATAACGCTAATTTTTTTTGACGCTATTTAATCCTTGACTCTAATAGCGATTGGCGGTGTACTGTACTGTACAGCACTGTACCCATACTGTACTGTACTGAATCTTGCGAGGTTTCGGAGCCCCGCAGAACCTGGGAATCGCTTGCGCTCATCGACTTTCTTGCCACGTGTCGATTTAAAATTGGTAAATCAGATGCATTGCAGCGCCGGTTGTTTTGGAGTAAATTTGCCGTCAACGTCAAACTGGATGGACGAATCGAGGTTTGTTGATGACTATCATTATGCCGTCAATTTCTGCCGGGAAGTCAATAGGTCTGACATATTTGTGATTTTGTACTTGAAATTGAGCTGTACAACACTGTACTTATGACGAGTCTGCTGGAATAGAAAAATGACACGTTCCAAAATCGGTTCCTTTGAATTTTCAAATGGACGCTACACCGTGAATCGTTATTAGCCTTATGTACGCTATATCGGCACCCCAAAATTTTGACATTGATACCTTAAATATAATAAATTACACTAATTAAGGACGTGGACCATAATTTTAGCCGCCCCGACGTTAAATTAGGGATCGAATGACACTTTTTTTTTCTTTACACTAATAATGTCTATACGCTAATAAGGATTCAAGGTGTAGAGTGGATCAAAGTAACCGCCATTTGCTCCAGATTTACAGGAACATGGTAACTACAGGACAGTACAGTACTTAACAGTACTGCAATGAACCGTACATAAATGTACTCCCCTACCGGAAATTGCCATCGGAACATATTTCAACCAGTACACCGTGAATCGCTATTAGCGTGTTGGTCGCTAATTGAGGTACCTTGTTCTTTTGGGCAAATTCTCAAATAGAATTAGACATTCTAAATGTTCCTACACGTTATTTGAGGTGTTCCATAAAATAGGATTCATGACTCTAATATAGTGCCATAGTAAATAGTGTACGGTATGTCGATTGTACTTTTTTGTAATTTTTAAGAGAAAAGTACAGAAAGATATTCACGCTGTCCTGCAATCGCGCTAACATGTAATTGCGTAAATATTTTCCGGCATTCGCGGATGAAAAAAATGCGACGGCGTACGATTTGGACAATTTCGTACATGTACATATTGTAGTGTGGAGATATTCTGAACCGAAATTTTTTACAAAGCAATTTGCAAAATTAGAGTGTACGAAAAATTATAATAAAAATTATTTCCAAAAAAGACGACATTCCCAATTAGCGTAAACAATGCTAATTGTTTCATTACACTATCTATTTCATTACACTAATAGCGATTCACCGTGTACAGGTAAGGTTCCTTAGTCGGCTCGCCCGTGGTGTGCAGGGTGTGCAGGTCTCCTACACGAGGCGAAATGCGCCGAGACCTGCACACTTTGCAAAATACCGCCCGGGTACCGCGGATGTTTAGGATCATAGGGTTATTGGTTCGGGTTTTTTTTTTATATAAAAAAACACGAATGAGAACAAAACCCTAAACATATTATACTTGCGACGCGCAGCGCGCCGTGAGGCGTCGTAAAGCGAAATTGGAGTGAAAGGAGTGCAGGGCGACGTGGACCCCTTCACACGCGACCTTCACTCCTAAAAATGCTCGATTCAGGTAAGTACACCGTGTATCGTTATTAGGGTTATTGTTTTTTTCGCCACTTAAAACATATTTTCTCCGTACACACTTGCTTTATTTTAGATCTGATGGTTGCGATTGATAGGTAAGGTTCCCAGCTTCCGATTGATTGTCTCAAATTCATAATCGGACAAGTGTGTACGGAGAAAAGTTGTTTTAAGAGACAAAGAAATTATTGACTCTAATAGCTAGTGTTGGGTATCGAAGACCATTTTCCGATATTCAATATATATCGAATTTCAAGTACCCGACAATCGCTATATCGAATTACAAATCATCGCGATATATCACCAATATATCGGCGATATATCACCAATATATCGGCGATATATCGTATTCCCGATATATTGAAGCATAAAAAAAAAAAAATTGAAAGTTTTCACAGCTCTCCAAAGTCAAATGCCTTCGGACAAGGTGACCGTAAAATCTTTGCCGAAAAGAAATACGGTTTTTTCCTGAAAGTCAGCAGAGTGAAGGAGATCTCTCAGGTACATTGACGCGGTACACTTGTGAAGTACATGTACGGAATTCGCAAGTACGGATTTCCAGACGAAAATGGACGGTTTCTAAATCTTTGACGATTTTGAGATTTGATCGTCAACTTACGCGGAGCACTCAAATCAAAACACGTACCTAAAAACTTATTTGCACACGATACGGGATGCAACCAAGGCCTCTGTAATACATAAATTTTGTTGTCCGTACAATTACAGAGACCTCCTGATGTAACCATATCCTAAATAATTAATTTTATGAATTACAGAAGTTGTAATTTTTGTCGGTTACATTTAGCTGCGTCTACCTTTAAGTCACGGAACGAAAATCATGTAGTACGGGGCGTAAATTTGTCTTTTTCGCTAAAATAACATATTACATAAAAATATGATATATTAAATTTAAAAAAACAATATATCGCGATGGTTTATGTTGATCTCGGTACGATACATTGACGATTCTGCTCGATCAATATTCGATATATCGAATATCTAAATCATCGCGATATGAATTTACCCGATACCCAACACTACACGGTGTCCTGTACTTTACTGTAGTCGTATCGGTTAACTCTTAGGAAATCGTAACAATAAACGCTTGGCTTTTCCGGCGAGACGCTTCTGTTTAAGCGTCACGACAGCGTAACGCATTCAAGTATGTTCTGGTGGAAATTTTCCTTAATAGTGGATTTAGGGTAAATTGCTAAATTTCCTCGGAATTTCAAAAGCGACAAATTCGCAAAAAGCCTAATTAGTGAGACCAAAAATGCGCGAGAGTCCACTGGCCAGACATCTAATTATTTTTAACGTCTTTAACGCCAATCAATATTAGACACGTTTTATAGGTACGGAGAAAAATTGAATTATTGTGTACGGCCATTACCTGTCGAGCGAACAACATCCCGTATTTTACGCAACTCGAATCTTTTTTTGTCGACAAAATCGTGGCATTGGGACAACTGTTGAGATTCCAGTCACATCAGGTCGGTTCAAGAAAGACGAAAAAAGTCGTACACTTTTTTTGTCGCGTTCTGCTGGTCCTAAATTTCAAAATTTTACACGGCCAGAGTGACGTCGTCAGATTGTATGTGACGCTCAGTGATGGCCTTTCGTTTTGGTCCTTTTGGAAGTTCTTCAGTCTGTGTACGTCACGTCACTGCTGACGCTCCACAATGCGTGTCATGGTAAGTGTCTTCTTGTGGTGGTCGCTTTCCAATTTTCCACTCTTCCAGTTTTTCAGTTATTCAGTTTTTCAGTTTTTCTTCTTCATGTGCTCAAATGAGGGTGGGTCGAGGGGCATCATATGATCATACTTACGTGCGGATCAAGTGACGCAAGTGACGTCATAGACATCGCGTAGCAATGTACAACGTGACCAATGAAATCTGCAATTTTTAGGATTTGCTTCTCTTTTTTGGACGTTTTGCGTCGTTATTCAGATTGTTTTTCTGACTTTTACCCTCGGTCAAAATCTTGTATATGTCTTAAAATCCGTCCGCGACAAGTTAATTGATTACGTATATCGTAATCGATTTCACAAAGCGACAATGTCTTGTACTATACTGTACCGTAGTGAAAATTCTGTATATGTTCTAAAACTGGCTCCCATTTTCAGTCTTTTTGTTAGACTTATTGCTGCGTTTTGCAGGTTTTTTCTCTTCGTTTAGGATTTTTAACGTCTAAAGTAACCAGTGCAACATGTAACGATGCGCTACAGATACTGCAGTGAACGCAGTGAACTAGGCGTGCATTCATACTAGTATACTACGGGGAGCTGGGTGGGAGTAAACTCGTGTACTTCTTCTTTTTGACTTTTTGACTTATTGACTTTTTGACCTTCTCACCTTTTAACCTTTCG
>JBBHKE010000302.1:0-210238 GCA_037447655.1 Zygnema cylindricum | reverse complement strand
CGGCGGCGCGCAGAATGTTATTTTGCGTCCGTTGTACTTTTACCGTTCCATGTTCACCAGTTTGTCGATACAATTCCGTAAGTTCCCGTAAAATTCCTGTTTAGTTAAGCGACCAACGTTTATATGCTGCGCTGTCCGTGATAAATCGCGGTTAAACAGATACGGAACAGATTCTTATACGTGGCATGCCACGCTATATAAAGTAAATAATTAATACAGTATGTTATAAAGTACTATTGTATGCATACTATATTTTTTTAAGTTATCGCCGATATGGAATTTGTTGGTCTCAGACCGATATATTGGGACCTTTGACCGTTCGATAACTGATAACCATCGGTATCGGTGTTATCGCGATAATTTTTTTACCGATACACAACACTAGTATTATGAAATGTTGTCGCGACGGAGGGAGTTAATGACGAGCGAATATATTTCCTCGAGTATAAACAAACGACTTTGCCACCCATATTGTACGTTCTTTGCTCCGAAAAGGCAAAGACAAACAACTGTGGTCGCATTTAATATCGACACGTGGCAGAAATCGCAAGGAAAAACGTCGATTGTGGGAGGCACTCCTTTCTCGACTGCGACCACAATTCTTCTGGCAATTTAAAAAAATATATTCCCCGGAATCATGAATGTTAATGCCCGAGAGGGTTTGACGCGAATAGTCGATAGCGTTAGACACAAGTTCGTGTACGACCAATGTTTTTCAGCAATTAATATTGGGAATTGATAATGACAGTGACTGTTTTGGTTGTGCACAGTCACTTACGTCATTTTGTCAAAAATTGTACGCTTGAAGTACACATTGGTACAAATAAAGCACCGTCGAGTACAAATTTGACGATCAATCGGTTGGACAACTTTGACTTTCAAAATATTGTGTCAACCGCTTAAAATTTTGCCGCGCTTGCGAACGTCGACCGTCATAATAAAATTAGCAATTCACATGGCCGGCGAACGTTTACGGTAACAAAACTGCGGCAACCACATGTAAATAAAAGTGTTGCAGACAATCACTTTTTATCGTTACGTGAGCCCCTCGGTGAGAGCACTTTTAGCCGCAACATTTCCTCGAAATCGACCAACTTGCGATTCGTACAAACAAATACTGCTCGCACCAAACTGAACCGACACAAAAGTACACTACTTACCTGTACCAAACGAAACAAAACATAACTGACGCGAACCAAACAAAAAAATTGACGGCGCGATTTTTGCCGATGTCGATTCGTCCAATATCCTAACATTTCGTTGTTAATGTAATAATGTTGAGTCGTACATAGTGTGGCTCAATTCGTCGCGCGTGACGACGCGCATTTTATTCATTCAATTTCAAATGATATTTTTACTCCGGTTCGTTTTATTATAGTGTACAAAGTTTATTTCATAGTTCAAAAGTAGGCGTTATTTAGTAGGCCTTTGGTAGGCCGCCTTTAGGGTAAGTTGTGTTATGGGCTTTCCATGTCATCTTCTTAGATCGCTACTTTGATCAGCGACCGTCCGATCGTCCGAATCTGACAGTGTAAATTTTTTTTTTTGGTTTGAATGTTTTAATTGGTCCAATTTTTTGTCCGAATGTTTTAATAGGTCCGAATAGGTCTGAATACAATATGGGTCTTAAGATCATATTGTATGTTTTGCATACAATATGCATATTGTATGGGCCTACTTTCACCTACTTTTGAACTATGGTTTATTTTGTTTCGTGCGTTTTAATATTTCCATACAAGACTTATAGTACTTTAGTTTAAAGAGGTTTCGTTTCACTTTGAGTATAAGTTCAATGTAACGCATAGACGATTCAATTTCATTATTGCGGCTAAGTGCTCTCATCGTGGAGCTCACGTAACGACAAAAAGTGACTGTCTGCAACACTTTTATTTACATGTGGTTGCCGCAGTTTTGTTACCGTAAACGTTCGCCGGCCGTGTGAATTGCTAATTTTATTATGACGGTCGACGTTCGCAAGCGCGACAAAAGTTTAAGCGGTCGAACAATGTTTTTTGAAATTCAAAGCTGTCCAACCGATCGACCGGTAAATTTAGACTCTACGGTAGTTTACTTGTACCAATGTGTACCCTAAACGTACATTTGTTGACAAAATGATGTAAGTGACTGTGCGCAACCAAAACAGTCACTGTCATGATCAATTATTTAGAAAACATAACAATAATACTTCGAACGAAGGGTTTGTCGTACATAAGTCATTTCTCATGCATTTTTGTAAAAAGAAGTTCTCGTTCAGCCATCTGGATAGATTTCAGTTGTTTAGAAATTTTAGGTAGTCTTTTAGTACAGCAGGTCTTGTTGTCAGTGATCGGCTTAAGGAAATATACTATCATCATGTTATCTCGTGCTTTGCGTTTCTATACTTGTAAGCTGATGGTAGCAATGGAAATTGATGATGTCATAAGTACGGCATCATCATGAACACATGTGAAATGTCGAGTTTGATGACCTCGAACAGTCGAAGCCTCCAAGGCCTCAGTGTGCGATAGGTCCATAATCACATCAATCCTCCAAAGGGGTCGAGGCGGGAAATTTTCAATTTTCAATTTTAAATTTTGTATTGAATCAGGACGCGCCAAAACTTTTGAGTTTTGAATAGCGACCATACGCCGTGAATCGCTATTAGCGTTAACAACACTACATCGGCGCCACTAAACCACGAATCTTGAATTAAAATAGAACTACAGTACTGAACTGTAAGAATGCTATTTTGTAATGTTGCGTATCGGCAAAAAACTTATCGAGACTAAACCGATACGGGATAGTTATCGGTTAGCGAACGGTGAGGGGTCCGATGCATCGCTCCGAGACCAACAAACTCCTTCTCGGCTACAAGTAGAAAAAAGTATAGTACGTTATTACTAACTTGATATAGCGTGGCATGCCACGTATAACAATCTGTTCTGTAATCAGTGTAGCGCAAGTTTAGTACGGACAGCTATCCGTGTAATGTACAGAATAAGCCGTACAATTATCGCCGTTAGTTCAGTAACGGTGCTATCGAGATGAAAATTTGGTGTTATTGGTTTTTTATCGCGATAACACCAGTTTCGGTATATCGTGCCAATATATCGATTATCGGTAAGCCAAAAAAGGGACATCTCAGTTATACGCAAAACCCCACCGATACACAACACTATTATTTTGAGTATTTTTCCCTTAACGTAACATATCACTGTGGCTTACGTAACATGTGGGTTTTCAGTTTTTGCAATTTTACTTTCTTTTGTTTCCCAGGACTCAGATGGTTTACCATCGCAATTTTTAATAAAGTCAGCCTGTTTTTTCTTACGTAACAGAGGTACTGTTTAAAAAGAGTCAGTTAATCTAGCACGAGAAAGGTCCGATATGGTTCCGTACCGTGTCGCAAGCCTCATAATCCTGATTTACTTGGCTTATTGGGTTTCTTCGTTTGTTGCCCTAGGAAATGACAAATACAGCATACAACAGGACGCTTCACTTTTTGCCCACTATAGCAAAACCTTTTTACTCCAATGGCAAAACACCCTAGAATTTCAAAATGCATTCGGTTAAAAAAAACCATTGCTCAACTACTGGCGATAACTTCAAAATGGAGGTTATTGGCAAGGCCAGTGTATCTAAAACTTCTCAACTCTCGTTATCACAAAATGCCAAAAATCATAATGTATCTTTTGCAATGTACACTATCTTTTTGATAAAATAATGAAATACCGGATTAAGTATTCGACAAAAGGCATTTATAAAAAAAAAACCAAATAAACGATGATAATATTTAGCCGTTGCTTTTATTTTCTCTCATAGTACCACAAAAGGAAAAATTGTAGGAATTTTACTCCCACGATCGATACTATGATTTTTGTATCTTAGAATGTTTCAAACCTTGTTAAGTTTGACAAAGTATAACGACTTCATTTTTTATCAACCATACACAAAATAAAAAGACTTCATTTTTTATCAACCATAATAGAGAAACTGTATTTCGTTTGTGTTACGTTATAGTTTGTTGTATATACCAAATATATTAACTAAAAATTTTTAATCTAACATAATCGTTGATAAAAATAATGAAATATCCGATTAAATATTCGACAAAACGCATGTATAAAAAAAAACCAAATAAAGGATGCGAATTGTTAGTCATTGCTTCTATTTTGTTTTGTAGTATCACCAAACAAACAATATAACAAATTTTAACCCTGCGATCGATGTTTTTGTTTTTCTATCTTACAATGTTTCAAGCATATTATGTTTGATAAACACAATGACTACATTTTTCATCGACCATGATAGATAAGCTATATTTGTTTTGTGTTAAGTTATAGTTTGTTATATAAACAAAAAATCATTAACCAAAACTTTTTAGCCTAACGTAATTGTCGATAAAAATAATAAAAACAAAATCATATACACATGGAATTAGTGTCTGTACGCCATATCCAACTTGATGATAAAAACACATTAGACAACAAATATTGTGAATACAAATGAAAATGGATTTTTTGTGAAATAGAATACAAAAAACATTAACTTCGACAACATTAAAGGTTACACGTCTTTTTTTTATTGAATAAAAAAAAAGTTATGCAATTTTAAGGTTTGTACTAAATAAAATAAAAAAACAAATAAAACACAAACATACAATGACCCTAAAATAATAAAACTATAAGCAAACGCATTACGCGAGTTTGAATTTCTAAAAAAATCAGCTTAAATAAACATTATATGTTTCTACAAAGTTTCAAAAACTAAAAAAAGCCACATTTATAACAAATGCCCAAAAAGTTCCGCAAACTTCAATTTAGCTATTTTTTATTTTCGGTCGCTAATCTTCTTGATATGTCCCGCAGACTCCATTTGTTCGCGAATTGACGATCGTGCAATGTGTCTAATGCCGTACTCAATGATACTTTATTCACTTTTGCTATTCTTTCAACTTCTACCAAGATGACGTTCCAATTATAAAACATCATAGATTCTCCTTTCCTCCAACTAGTTCCATTTTTTTCCAATTTCGCGATGGAAGGGAGTCCACCTATACCATCGTGATATGCTTCCCACACATCTTTGACCGTGTGCAGTCGAGCCCCAATTTGTGTCATCAAAGGAACTTGATTCGAGTTTTCTTTTGATGGAACTGGAGGTGCAAATTCTTCAGTTGTTCTTACCGTGTCTACATGGGTTTCATCTCGGTCGCCTTCAGTTTGAAGAGGATTATGGTCAGGAGTCCCGATTCCCATGGACGATTCACCTTCTGATGGTCTGTTTTGATCTGGTCTATGGTGATTTTGAAAAGGTTGTCTTTCATACAACGCCTCTCCGTGACCGTTCATCATCTGCATAATATGGGTTAATTTCTCTTCTATATTACACATTTTCTCTTTTAAGTTCTCATCTATGTGACACATTTTGTCTTCCAAACTCGAAACAGTCTCTTTTACATAATACATTTCTTCGGCAATAAAATCAATTTTTCTTCAACAAGTTTGACTCCACATGAATAATGAATCGACTGATTTTCCCACCTGTGAGATGGTGATCGGCACATTCGCTTCGGCATCTGCAATTGAAGCCCACATGTGTGATGCTTCAAAACAAGTTTTTTTGACTTCATCTTTGAACGACAACCATAAATGTGATTGGAACAGTTTGTGTTTGAAGATGGGAAGATCAGGAAATAAATCTTGGAAAAAAACATGATCTTGTAAAAACACAGTTTTTAGCCATAACATAGTTTGAAGAAAATTTTGGGCGCTTAAATCTCGTTCTGATTTTGGAGCTCGAGCATTTTTCTGCACAAAAAAACATTTGTATGTTTTTAATAGAAGAATAATTTATTAGATATAAAACAAAAAAATAATATGACGGAGAGAGAAAAAAAAAGAAAAAAAAATGGGAGAGGGAAAGAAAAAATAAATAAAAAAATAACAAATAGAGGAAAAACAAATAATCAAGAAATATATATATGTATGAAAAACAACTTAAAAAAAAAAAACAATTGAAAACAAAGAAAAAACAATTGAAAAGACAAAAAAAAAACGAAATTAAAAAATAAAAACAAAAAAAAGAAGTCAAAATATAGAACAAAAACCAATATATATATATAACAAAAAATGGAATAACATAAAGGAAATGTGATGAACATAAAACAGAAAATATTACTTAACACAAAGTTTAATGATATAAATGGTGAGAGTTGTTTTAAAAATACCGCTGGCAGCTCAGCATATGCCGTTTCGACCCACGGCCAAAACATAGCACAAAGAGTAGTAGGGGGTTTCACTCTGGAACGGGGTAGAAAATATTTCCTGGTGTTGTTTTCATGGCCGGAAGCTTGAAGTAGAATGTCCGTCGGCAAATCCGTGACATACGAATACGAAAAATGGTCGGACGTCCAACGTCCCATCACTTTGATGGCTTCTCGATCAGCACTGAAATATTTACCATAAAGAAAAATCAAATTTTGAAAATTAAAACATACATAACAAAACTTGATTATTTAGAATAAATGCATGAAAAAATCAAATGAAATGATAAGTTTACAAAAACGCACCCTCCTGTTGCCAACATTGTCGCTCCTTGACCACGTCCAACATGGGTTTTAAGTGATAAGGAAATATTTTTGGTTTTGAATGTTTTTTTTATGTACTGAAACTGTGTATTATAGCAGAGAGGCTGCATGAACGGTGTTTCTTTTCCTTTTTCATCTTTCGCTAAAACTCTCCTTTCCGTGAAGGGTTCCCCATACCACGTTTGTTTCGTCGTAAATTTGGGAACTGCGTTTTTATTTGTAGCTAATTCCCACCTCCAAAAAAACTGTTGTGCCACAGCACCTACCGGACAAATAAGAAAGTCCAAGTGGCGCATGCATCCAATAAATTATGCACGACCATTCTGCGGATAAAAAATACCATAAAAGAAACCCTAAAAAATTAGTAAAATTTGTTTTAGCGTTATGTACGAAATATAAAAAAATACACAATTTCGTTAAAGCTCCAGTTTTTAAAGATTACTTACTGTATTAGTTTTCCCATTTCTTGTAACCATTGCCAAAACATAACCATTGTCCGGCCCAAGATAAGGAAGATCATACGAAAAAACATCCGCTAACTGAGCATTTCGGGAATCGTCGCCACAACTGAGACACGCATGGTTCATAATAAATTGACTCCTACAAAAAACAAAAACAAATGATCGAAGAGACAAAAAATGACAATGTTACAAAAATAGTGAAAGCTTTCTTTGACGAAAATGCATATTTATTCCAAAAACCAAAAAACGCATCACAAAAATTATAAACAAAATAACACAAACGTAACAAATGATAATGTTACAAATATAATGGAAGCTTTTAAAAGAATGTATTACTCCATAACACACCCAATAAAATAAATTGTAAAGTAATACAAGATTTCGTATTTTTATCAATACATACCTCACTTGAATGCTGGTGTATGGTTCCATCCCCAATTTTTTTTCTTTGTGCTTTCCTTCCGCCAACTCCAACCAAAATGTTGAAAAACCTTTGTAATCTTCGAGAGAATAGGCTTCTCGTATGCCTTCCTGGCGGTCTTCATGGTTATTTTTTTTTAAATTTGACGTATTTTTTCTAGATTCTTGTAAAAGTTTTTGGATAATATTGTTGTCTCTAAGGCTTTCACCACCCCCTCCTTTTATGGCTAATTGCGTTTTATATGAGTCTTGGAGACCTTTCACCCATTGTATGAGTGTGTTATAACTTTTATCTTTGTTGTTCTCTAATAGTCCTATAACCCCATCAGGTGTAATAGCTACATTGGGGTGTCCTTATGCCTCCCAAAAATTTGCATACCGATTTAAACCAACTCGATTAGCTGATTTTGTGTTTGGATTACGTTTTTTTAATGTATCTTTGATGATTTGTGCTCTATCTGATTCAGTATATTGTGGGGGGTTATTTATTCCTACATTGTTATCGTCATCTTCTAAATGAACAATTTTTTGACAGTTTCCAAATGTAAGCCCTGATACAATACTAGGTAAAATTTGGAAAATTCCTTTGCGCAAAGAAAACATTGAAAAGAAAATTTTGATGAAGAAGAAAAAGAAATAAACATAATAAAACAAAAACAATAAGAAAAATATTTAAAAAGTTGAATTTATAAGCAAAGAGTTTAAAGAAAACAAGTAAAGGAATAAAAAACGATGAAATAAAAACAAGAAAAATAATACAAAAATAGAAATACAAAACTGTAGGATTTAAGGTTAGGCTGCAGGATTTAGGGTTAGGCTGCAGGATTTAAGGTTAGGCTGTAGGATTTAGGGTTAGGCTGTAGGATTTAAGGTTAAGCTGTAGGATTTAAGAATAAGCCGTAAAATTTAGCTGTAGGTTTTCACACTAGATACGTTAAAACGAAATTCAAAACCTATGGTTAAAACGTACGTAATAAATGAATTAACGTAGTACGACAAATATTTACTTACGTTTAAAAACAATACAATTTGAAACGTAATCATTTGCGATACATATTGAAAAAAAGTTAGTTCACATTTGAGTGTACGAAATTCGCGCGGAGGGTTAATGTACATTAGAGAGTACGGAGCGTACGGAATTCGCGCGGAGAGGTAATCTACATTGAAGAGTACGGAATTCAACATTACCACGTACGGACATCCGCGAGGAGAGTTGATCTACATTGAAAAGTACGGATTTTCAATTTCGACCGTACGAAAATCGATAAATAACGTCACATTTTGGAGTAAGTAAATTGTACACGCGGATTTGTTTTGTACTTCAGAAATTTAAATATACTTCTCCGCTTTCGAAATACCTTCTCCTCTTTTCAAAATACTACTCCAATAATGACCGTAAGATATTTTTATACTCTCCGCGTATGATCCGCATTTCACGTAGCGTACTAAAAAAAAAATCGCCTGCGGCGCCAAACGACGACAATATGACTGTACTTTTTTTTTCTTGTTTTTAATGTCATACGTGAAGTGTTCTCACGTAACGCGCGGCTAATTTTTTTTTTTTGTTTTTAATGGTAAAGGTACAAGTGTTCTCACGTGACGCGCGACTCAATTGTTCGACGGATTGAATGATAGTGCTTAAAGTGTGAACGCTGATTATAATATGGAGATATTTTGAGTCGCGAACGCGATTTACATGTTCTCATACGACGCGCGTGACGCTATTTGTGGCGAATGCTCTATATGAGAACGATTTGAGTATGAACACTTTGTTTTTTTTTTTTTTTTTATCCATCTGACCTAATCACCGAGGAGACTCCTAAAAAAAATTATCCGCGCTTCGCGCGATAATTTTCTGTCCTTATCAATAACTGGGAGGGATTTACATTGCCCGGGCAAAATCCTCCTCGAAGGTCTCCGCCGCCCGCCAAATAGGCCCTCCCCCCAATGTCTAATACCACTACGGTACTTTATTTGTACTAATGTGTACTTCAAACGTACAGCTTTTGACAAAGTGACGTAAGTGACTGCGCAACCAAACCAGTCACTGTCATGATCAATTCCCTTAATGTTATAACCTCATAGACTATTGTAGAGCAGCGTCGGGATTCTTTTGAGTGTGCCACTGTCGTTTAAATGTGAAATTGGCACGCATTTATTCAGGCTTTCAGACATAAATGATTCGCTTGAAAGATTCCCTTCACTCTAGATTTTATTTCAACACTAATTACGTGCGACTATCGTCCTCCAATGTTGGCGCCACCTTTCACAATCTCTGATACAATCGGCAATACTGATACGGTCAACAAAGACATATGGCAAAGTACATTGTGGAAGGTACAGTTAATTACGGTACAGTACTGTACTGTAAACTCCGAACACTCGAACAGGACATTACAATACTGTATGTATAGAATAGTACAATACAACATGTTTTGTTTTGTGTGCATTCATTCTTGTGCAGTTTATGTTCATTGTGAAGAAACTCGTGACAATCGTCTCGCTTCATCCTGTTTTTATTTTGCAGACTCTACACCTCTCGAGCCATGGCTGCCACATTCTGATCCGCACGGCCATGACGGACGCTCGTACGGTCGTCCTTGGCACGCTCTCTTTCACTGTTTTCTGGCTCTCGGCCACATTTCCAACTCTCCGATGCCTTCTTATAGGGCGCACCAGAGGCGCTTTGCTGTGCGCATCTCTCATGGTCGTCACGACTGTACTTTCTCCCGCAGACGCATTCAGGCCGTTGATCTTCGCATCTTGGCGCTCTTTTTTTTCCACCGTGCTGCTGGCCGCCTATCTTCAGCGTGCAAACTTTTTCCAAGTGCAGCTGCCACGTGTCAACTTATTCCAGGTGCAGCTGCCACGTGTCATGCGGCATGTGTCTTGTGCCATGTGCCATCTTTTCAGAAATCAGCTGATCCTCCAACCAACAGGGATGACGTAGAAGCCTGCTAGGTTGGATGGTTGCATGGCAGTATCTGCGTGCGCTGCTAAGCTTGCGTGCGCTGCTAAGCTGGCCCAGTTATGGTGGACGCGATTTGCTGTGCCGTGTTTGTCTTTGTGCATGCGCCAGCTCAGCACTTCTCACAAATGACACTGCTTGTATTACCTCCACCGCCTTTTTGTTTGACCTTTGCAGAGCCATGACCTTCCTCCTAAACCTTTCCTTTTGGCTCTTGCAACAAGCGCTAATATTGGTTCTGCTGCAACACCAATTGGAAATCCTCAGAACATTGTTATTACATTGCAAGGAAACGTTGGATTTAGAATTTTTTTCCTAGGAGTGTTACCATCCACCGCGCTAGGGTTACTGGCAAACACTTTAGGTTTGTTGGCTCTGTACCGGAAGCATTTTGCAAAGAAAAATCTTGCACGGCAAAGGAGCAATGAATTTGAAATTGTTGTCAAGAAAGCAGGTGAAATAATTGATTCGCGGGAATTGGAGGCGGCAAATTCATCAATGATGTCACAGGAAATGGATGGAAATCAGATGGTTGTAAGAGAACTCTTACCTCAGCTGTCGCAGTCAGCTGTGATTATAGAACAACGGCGAAAGGGTGGAGAGATGGCTGAAAAATTGGAGAAGGAGGAAAGTGAAGCAGGGCAGAATGCATCTCTTAAGCAAATGAATGCCATGGATTGGATATTGATGGAGCAGGGAGGAGCTTCAAAAATGTGCTCAAAGAGTGTGGAGCAGATTGTGAGTTAAATGTTGTTGAATCAATTGGAAAATGCAGTTGGGAGAACGGTGATAAAAAAGACCTACAAGCACAAAGGACACTCTCGAGTGGTACTAGTGGCATGTTGGACGTATCACAGGCACAAATGCAAAGTGAGCATATTTGTTCTTCAACAGCACACCAATTAACAGTGTTAGGTTGAGTAAGCAGTTTTGATGTGTTGGTTTTAAAATTTAGTTTCGTGCGTGCGTGTCGTTTCGTGCATACATAATGTTTTGTGGGTACAGTACGCTACTCTAATGCTATCTTGATTTACTGTGGAGGTTCGAATTGATTTGTGAATTTTGGGGAGTAATGGTACTAATTGTTTTTGGGATATACGGAACTAAGTGGGTGGCGTGAACAAGTAAATGAAGAAGTACGGAATATGTAAGTCAAATGTAAGGCGGATCGCGAAGCGATCCGATCTGGAATGTTTTTGAAGAAGTACGCCGCCGGTACGGACTAATTTAGATGGAGTGATGTCATTTCGCCAAGTGGATTTTGTTGATTATGCTTCACGACATCAAGGGTGCTCAAGAAGAACTACGGACGGCGACGCCGTCAGTTTGGTGAGGGAGGCGAAATCGCGTCCATCACATGATATTTATTTTGGACGGTCCAGATTCGTTTGACTGAATTCGTAAGACTTGTAAATATTTAGCAATGTTTTGTCTTGTGTATTAATTATTAGTTTAAATCTGAAGTACACTCACATTAATTGAGGTAGATGGTTGATTACGTACGGCTGGTATGCCTCCGTACAGTTAGTAGTAAGCTGTAGTGTATATTTGTAGTGTATATTTGTAGGACTTAGTCATTTTTAGACTAGGGAACTTTTTGGACAGAAACTGTTTTGCTCCCTTTTGGGAATTTCATCTGAGTATTTCTCTCAGTTCTATAAGCAGAATTATCAGAAATTTTGCATGTGTGTTCCTCCTTGTATTTTCAATATTGTGGCAAATTTTCAGACCTAGTATAAGTCTGGTTTGCTTGGGGCTTCATTGTGAAGTTGGTCAGATTTATCAAAGTTCTGGCAGGCTGTTTTTCTGCACCTTTGATTGGGTAATGTGGGAATTCAAGTTGGTATATTTATATCAGAATTTGTGGGAATACTTAGTGGCCTAGGAACTATCTTCTTGTGTAGTTTCCGCTTGGTTTGGTAATTTTGTAGAATTCTGAGTGGAATCAAAGAAGGCTGTTTTGGGGTAGTTTGTGGTGCTTCCGAGGGTACATTCATGGTTGAAAATGGCTATGGACAAGAGGTTATAGGCCCACGCCCATGGCTACCCATTTTGGATGAATCAACCCTGCCCATATTTGATGGTTCTAAATATTATTATTGGAGGAGTATGAAGGAGAGCTACTTCAAGTCAATGAAGCTAATGGATATGGTGGATGGGACATGTGGTGAATCATCGGTTGGATGGGAGGAGAAGAACGATGAATGTTTGCTGATTATCAAGCTATCCTTGAATGAGGAACTTGTAATGACTCACCTTGGTCTTGAAAGTGCAGCTGAATTATGGAAGAGCTTAGAACGTGTATATCAAAAGACTTTTGTGTATCATTGGATGAGTAATATTACAAAAATAGTTGAGTATAAGTATGATGGAGGTAGTATGTTGGATTATTGTATTGGCATATAAATATTGTTTGCGGAAAATGATATTGCAGGAGGAAACTTTACAAATACTCAAAAGGCTTACATGTTAATGAAAGGATTACCTAAGGAATATAGGTGTGATTTAGATAGATTAAGACATGTTGATAAAATGGATTGGAACGTACCTTTAGCAATCAGGTGTGTTTTAGAGGAAGAGGCTAATAACGAGGCTCTAAAGATTAGGGGGAATTTTCAAGGGTTTAGATCACAGTTTCAAAGAAATAAGAAAAATTGTAAGGTAGAAAACAGTTTTTATTGTAATGATGTAGGACATACTTTCAGGGTGTGTCCGCTAAATAAAAGTACATGTGTCGCAAGAACTTTCAGGAATGGATGGGATGACCATCGAGTTCGACCCCCTAAACGAAGGTTTACACTTCCTGTCGAAAAATCTGTATACTTGCCGATTATTGCACTTCGAGATATGAAACACGAGGAAGGAAAAGAAAAAAATGTTGATACTGGAAATGGAGTGAAGAAAGAGGTGACAGAAAAAGAGTCGATTTTTGTCACTTTTACAAACGACAGATTGGTGAGTGATGAAGATGTGCAAGAGGAAGCGGTTAGTGAAGTAAAAATATTAGGAGGAAGTGAAGGGGATTTGGAAGTTGAAACTAAACATAATTTGCAGGAGGAAATTAATACACTTAGAGAAGGAGAGAGGAAAGGTTTTCACAAAATTGGAGCACGTGAAGAAGTTTATAATACGGAAGAAAAAAATAAAATTGCGAAAATGGGAAAAACATCAAAATTCAGTATGAAAACGAAGAAAGGAAGTAGAATTTAAAAGATGAATCGTAGAAGAAAACGTATTCTGAAAGTGGTCAAAAGAAGACAGCGTGAGAAGTGATTTTATGGAGGATATTCTTGGAGGAAATGGAAGACATGGCGGAAGGCAGCTGAGGGAGTGGTGACGTCAGCGGAAGCGGTGGTGACGTCAGCGGAAGCGGTGGTGACGTCAGCGGAAGCAGTGGTGACGTTTGAACGAAAGGGAAGAAGGGAGGAAATTTGAAGGTACGAAAAGGTACAACAATATTTTACACGCGGCATATTTTGTTCCGGAAGCACGAAACTAAATTTTCGGGGGAGTGTTGGTTTGAAAAGTTAGTTTCGTGCGTGCGTGTCGTTTCGTGCATACATAATGTTTTGTGGGTACAGTACGCTACTCTAATGCTATCTTGATTTACTGTGGAGGTTCGAATTGATTTGTGGATTTTGGGGAGTAATGGTACTAATTGTTTTTGGGATATACGGAACTAAGTGGGTGGCGTGAACAAGTAAATGAAGAAGTACGGAATATGTAAGTCAAATGTAAGGCGGATCGCGAAACGATCCGATCTGGAATGTTTTTGAAGAAGTACGCAGCCGGTACGGACTAATTTGGATGGAGTGATGTCATTTCGCCGAGTGGATTTTGGTGATTATGCTTCGCGACATCAAGGGTGCTCAAGAAGAACTACGGACGGCGGCGCCGTCAGTTTGGTGAGGGAGGCGAAATCGCGTCCATCACATGATATTTACTTTGGACGGTCCAGATTCGTTTGACTGAATTCGTAAGACTTGTAAATATTTAGCAATGTTTTGTCTTGTGTATTAATTATTAGTTTAGATCTGAAGTACACTCACATTAATTGAGGTAGATGATTGATTACGTACGGCTGGTATGCCTCCGTACAGTTAGTAGTAAGTTGTAGTGTATATTTGTAGGACTTAGAGCGTTGTTCCATTAGGCGGTCTCAGTAAACGTCAAAAAATCGTCTACTGAAGCCATCGTTCCATTGTGTCGGGTCAGTAACCAACATTGTTTTTGCGTGGCGAAACTTGATTGGTCCACGTAATTGATGAATACGATTTTGAAAATATTCAAAGAATCTCTGACAGCAAATTGTGACCACCTATTCGTACCAACAAAGGTAAAAATTGACTCGTACGACGTATTGAATAAAATTTATACGGGCGGACGAAACTTAAGATTTGTAAAAGCGTACGAAAATGTTAGAATGGTTAGTGGATGACAACAGACGCGTGAAACAATATCCCCCGTCAAAGATTTTCTAGCGGCTTCCGGTGGCATCGCATCCTCCTTGGCGGAAGGCACATGTCATACGCGACGTGTACTCACTTGGTCGCGCGGTCGTCGTGGATATTTGTTCACTTTTCCACGAGGCACGATGCTATTCGTTCAGGCGCTAAGAATTGACCTACTCCGGGTCACTTGTTACGAACTGAAAGTGTTAGACGATGGAGTTTCCGATTATGCATCTGACGGTCCACGTTTACGCCCATAAACGTGGAGAATCAAATCCCTCATTCAGTAGGCTTGTTTTTCTGACATTTTATTTTTTTTGGTACGGCACTGTACGAAAGAGTGTACGAAAGAGTATGGCTTTCAGTAGACAACGACATTTTTTCCCTAATGGAACCTTACCCTTAGTCATTTTTAGACTAAGGAACTTTTTTGACAGAAACTGTTTTGCTCCCTTTTGGGAATTTCATCTTGCTCCCTTTTGGGAATTTCATCTGAGGATTGCTCTCAGTTCTACTGGCAGAATTATCTGAAATTTTGCATGTGTGTTCCTCCTTGTATTGGCAATTTTGTGGCAAACTTGCAAATTTGCAGACCTAGTGTGTGTCTGGTTTGCTTGGGGCTTCATTGTGAAGTTGGTCAGATTTATCAAAGTTCTTGCAGGCTGTTTTTCTGCACCTTTGACTGGGTAATGTGGGAATTCTGGTTGGTATATGGTTGGTATATTTATATCAAAATTTGTGGGAATACTTAGTGGCCTAAGAACTATTTGCTTGTGTAGTTTCAGCTTGGTTCGGTAATTCTGTAGAATTATGAGTGGAATCAAAGTAGGCTGTTTTGGGGTAGTCTGTGGTGCTTCCGAGGGTACATTCATGGCTGAAAATGGCTATGGACAACATGATGTGATTCTAATCGGCATTAATTTTGATGTAATTCTTTTAGGATGAATGCATTTCACACAATTTATTATTTTGTACAGTAGTTCAACTAAGTTACTGTAAAAAAACCTGATTTGTTCTCGGGGAACAGAACACATCACACAGTTCATCACCACCATTTCAGTCACACTGTCATGATTTTTTGGTCATCGAGACAGAAGATTTGGGAGAATGTTATTAGAGGCATTATGAGTCTTAGAGGAGTTCCTGATCTGAGTTTTAATTTGATCGGTTGGAAATGTATTGTTTATGAGGATTCCGAGACAGAAGTGATGAAACTGCAGCTTATTAGAAGTGTGCAAAGCTTACTCCTATGAACATTTCTAGAAGAGCTGGTTTGATATCGTGCCAAGGACTCCCGGCAGGTCGTGGTAGGTAACCAGGTCATAGGAATTTTGCTAACTCTATTGTAGATGTCATGAAAGTGACCTCGTTCAGCAGAAACCTAGTACGATTTTGACACTCAGAAAAATGTACTGTTAGTTCTTAATATCTTAACCAAAACTCCTCTCTCCGTTGTTTTTCTTTGACTGCAACCTCCTCGACTTCCATGCATCCAGAGGAAGAATCCGTGTCCTCTAGAAGAGATCAACAATCTACAGAGATTGATGCCATGACTCAAGCAAATTGAGAAAGAACAACTTTGTTAAGGAGTCTCAGGAAGCTTCGCATTTCTCGAAAAATCTCTGTTTACAATCAGTGTCTACAATGTTACATATTACTGTAGGTATGCTAGGTTGTTTTCTGGCCGGGCTCGACTTAGCATGGGTGGCCGGGCTCGACTTAGCATGGGTGGCTACAGGAGCAGCAGTTATTTTCATAGTTGCCGATCGCGTGGATGCTGGACCAATGCTGGCCAAGGTGATTAACGTCGCTTAACTTAAATGGATTTCACTCAGTTTCCGTCTTATATTGCAGAGGAAAGCGGGACTAGCCCACTTTCAACAGAGAAAAGGAGACTAATGGTCAAAGAAGAAAAGGCCAACACGAAGAGGAAAATTTGGAGAATAGAAGTGGGATAACAATATAATCTTCGTCTCATCCCCAACTCGTCTAATCTAATTTAATCTAATTTTGACAATTCATCTCTTATTCGTTTCTTTGTTTCTGCGTGTCAGGTTTTTTGTTTCTATACTCTATTTTTATCACACCTCAAATTCACAGTCCAGACTTTTATGGGCAGTTTCGCCAGCTTTATAGTTCCAATTATTTGCATGTATGTACAAGTCACATCCCGGTTTGCTTCTTCCGTTGACACCAACGGTTACTTTGCAGGTTTCTTATTCTCTTCTGGTTTTTTTCTCGAAGATGTTCATTGCGGTGGAGGGCTTTAATGCCACTGGTCTTCCTGGGTGTCTTTGGAATGCAGTGGAGCCACATTCAAGAGTGGACAAACCTGGGGGACTGGCTGTGCTAAGTTCTGTGGTCACACTGCTTTCCAATGTGGCTTCCAATGTTCCCACAGGTACGCTTCAATAAGCTTTTTAAGTGCCTCCTGCAAATCCGTCGGGATTTTCTTTTTAATGAAGCGTAAGCTTCAACGCCTTGAGCCTGCGACCCCCTCCAACCATTTTTTGTTGGCTAATTCTTTCATTCTACTCCATTCCTCTCACCGTATTCACTCATCCACTCATTGAGTCCTCCCTGGCTCACTCTGTCTTCCCTCACACTCACTGTGTCTTCCCTCACACTCACTCCGTCTTCCCTCTCATTCTGAACTAAATTCCATTCTCTATTTCTTCTGTACCTTACTTGCATTCTATTTCCCACTCGTAAATTCTTTAAGTCACAGCAGATGTCTGATTTTTTCCCGAAGTGCTTACAAAGTTGTATGATATTACGGGTTTAAATCTTTTGGTATCTTTTGGTTTACCTACAATAAAGTTGAGCAAAAATTTTCCATGTTAAATGAGACTGATAAAAAGAGATGAACATGTAACATAACTTTCAAACTTTGTATACTCGTACGTTTCCACCAATCTGTTTTTAATTCTCGAAGAGTTCAGCCAAATCACATAAGCAACTTCCATGACCATTTTCTATCTTCCACCAACTATTTAAAGATATAAATTTGCTTCATGTCTGGGACGTCACACTCTCTTGAATACACTTCATTCAATCACTCACTCCATGCTTTTCTCTTTTTCCTTCAATTCGTCTGCTGGTTGTTCCCCTTTTTTCCCTTAGTTTGGTTAACTCCCTGCTTCCCTCTTTTCACTCAACATATATACACGCAAGTTATGTATATGGTTATAACGATCTATGAAGTTCCCATTTTCTCCTTCATTTTTGCACTGCTATTTTTGGGACCCCTCGCTCTCTGCTTCTCTCTTCTTCCTTTTATTCGGCTCCCTTAATACATCCATTTTCTCCTTAACCTTTTTACAGTGCTACTTTTGGGACCTTGGATTGCTCGGCTTCCCCTGTTCTGGTTTCTGACCCCTTGCTCACAGAATCTCTGTTCTTTCCTTTCTTTGGTTCACTCACCACTCCTATTTTTCTCCTTATTTGTATTGCAGTTCTACTTTTGGGACCCCGAATTGCTGCCTTGGTTGCTTCGACTCCCGGCGTTTCTGTGACGAGAGCATGGCTTCTTTTGGCGTGGATGTGACGAGAGCGTGGCTGCTTTTGGCGAAATGGATGAGGTGTTGGGGTGGGAGGGGAAGTGTGAGAGAGGTAGGACGGGTGGTGGGAGAAACACCTTGTCAAAAGAGCAAAAGCCGCTGGGGATTACAAAGGTTGGGAAGGTCGTCCACGTGGAACAAATCGGTCCGAAGAGCAAAATCAAGAAACTGGGTCATGAAAGTATCTGAACTAAGACGGCAGCCCAACACAAGAATGCCATCGGATCGAAAAGGAGTTTACGAATTAGGAGGGTGGTTAATAGAATGAGGAATATCACTAGGTGACCAAATAACACACTTTTAGTTTTAGCCAAAAAGGTTGGGTTCTCCCAAACGATCCTTGAAATGGTTTTTGGCAAATATGACTTAGTCCAAATGGTCAATAATGTGTGTATCGTCTACAATCAAAGGGACGAGGTAAGAAGGGAAATCGGTAGCAGAAGCGTGGAGGGCCTGGTAATGAGCAAGGCTAAGCAAAGTTCTCCCAAAAGGTTCACCTTGACGAGTGCTGGTCGTTGAGGAAAGCGGAACCAAATGACCATCACCTCAAAAAGAGAGGTTGCTAGTCAAAAAATAAAGGCTCTAGCAAAGGGAAATATCTGGACAATGGGGGAAGGGGCAGCCATAAGCCCTGAAAAAACATCGTTCGGATCCACCTTGAAGGCGTTGGAAACATCAATTGGAAAGAGTAACCAATCCGGATGGACATCCAGCAAAGTTCGAATCCCTTGGACCACGACCCCACAACTGCTTTGAGTTGCCACTCCAAACTGATGAAGAAAATAATAATCATGAAAATAGTTTTGTTGTGGGTTGTTGATTTGGTATTTCTTGTTATGATATGATACTTTGTTGTCACTTTTGTCCTATTGCTCATTTCCACGTTGTTTGGTACTTTGCCTTTTTATGTGTGCTCGCTTCTTTCCCAATGTTTTTCATATATAGTTTGTTTGGCATTTACGTTTTTCAAGTTTCATTTTGTCTCTTACTTTCTTTTGTTTCCATGCACTCAGAGATGGTTTACCATCATGCTTTCGTAACAAAGCTTTTTAAAATGGCTATTAATGGTGACCCTTTTTTTACGGCAAATTGTGAAAATGGTGTTAATAAAAGTATTTTGGAAAGTAGGGTACACTACTGTTCATCGTGTTTCCTTACAATAAATGAGTATTAAGCATTTCAATATCGCATTTACACTAATTTTTCCTTCCATTTTTCCCACCCTTCATTTCACGTTTGTTTAGTTCACTACACCGCCCATCATTTTTAGAGTTGAAATTGTTCGGGCAATCAAACCTCTTTTTCTCGTCGCATAATTTTACAATTTTCAATTGCCACGTCACGGTCGCATGGTAAGGTCTGTCACCTTTTGATTTCTTGCCTCTCGGAAAAATCCAACGGTTCACCATACAGTTAAAAAAAATTGACTGCCCGAAAAATGTTTGACTCCTATAACCGTGGTCAGTGTAGTGAGAATGCTTTATTTCATTATTACATCTTAGGTCGGTTTTACTTAGCTTATAAAAATTATGAGTAGAGATGTTAAAAAAGTAGGGGGAGAAGAAGTCGTAAAATAACGATCACAAGACAGAGGGGAAGAGAAGGGGAAAGAAGAAGGGAAGGAGGAGATGGAGAAGAAGAAGGAGAACAATATAAAATATAAAGAGAAGCAGAAAAAGGAAGACAATTGTTGGTATCTTTATTCGATGAATTGATGTCATTTCAGAGTCAGTCATTTCAGGCATCACTACTGTTGTTTCCACCATGTCATACCCAATCTCTTTCCATAAACAGAAAAAAGTATTGTGACAATGTCACAATTAATAATCTTTATATTTAAATAAAATGTACAGCTCTTTCTTTTACTCAAAACTTGAATTTTGAGTGTATGTTCGACAAAATTCTTATCAATTTCCACGTTAGAGAGGAAAGAAATCGATTAGTTTGCTTCGTTCTGGCTTTACTTTTCTTTTGTTTCCATGTACTCAGATGGTTTACCACTGCATGTTTTCAATAACATTTTTAATAAAGATTGGAAATTTTTAATAAGAAGGAACGTTCAACTGTCACCAGATAAAAACAAAAATGAATTCTAATTTTCAAGTACAAGAGAGTTACCATTTTGAATTACCGCATCAAGACAAAACCGAGAAACAAAATACCAAAAAGTCGAAAAAAAAAAATAACGAAACAACATGAACAACAAAAATACGAAGGAGGGAAAAAAGATAATGAACTTTGATCTTCCTTGCAAAAACGCGATTTAATTTCACTTCAATTTCCTTCAATTCCCTTCAATTTTATATATACACAAGAAAAGTACAATTTCTTAACATTCGAGCTTAATTTTTTTTAACCCTAAACATATATTCTATATAAGCTGACCTGTATTGAAAATAATTCCTTGAAAACTCGATTTTGCGATTCAAGGGTAGACTTGATTTCGAAAGACGGCGATTAAAAAATGGAAGTGAAAGAATTATTAAGATAACTCAGCGATAAAATATAACCTCGACTTTTGAGGCGACTAATTCGAAACAAGTATTTTTCTTTTTTTTTCATCGTGACGTATTAAAATACATATCGAGACACATTTTCTTTCAAAAACAAAAACGTTCTGCGCTTTAATACATACTTTTTTCGAAAATAGAGAAGAAAACCATAAAATGTCCGTAATTTTTTTGTTTTTGAGGTTTTTTCAGAGATCTTCGCGAAGATTTGCGATGACATTTCCCATTTCCAATTGGGGTTCCGTTGAAATTAAAGATTTTTGCCTTTGACTTTCGAGACTTTTTACCTCCAACTCTAAAGCAATTTGTGTGTTTAGAGGGAAGAATCTCTGAAAAATATACTTTATAGTAAATCTCGGCAAAAGGGCTAAAACAATTATAAGAAGAATCTCCAACCAATAAGAGCCCTTGTTCGCCGTATTTCGGAGGGAGCTGAATAAAACAAGACCGGAAAAATGAAAAAAGAAAGATGAGGGGAAGAAAAAAGACAAAAGGAAAAGGATAAAAAAGGAAAAAGGAAAAGAAGGAAAAAAAAAAAAAAAAAGAGAAGATAAAAAAAGTAGAAGGGAAAAGACGAGGGATGAGCTTTTTGGAAGATTCAAGTTCATTCTACTTTGAAGATGGAAAGAAAAAGATAAAAAAAAGTTAAAATGATCTCCTGAGGGGGAGGGGGAGGGGGAGGGGGAGGGAGAAGTGGGTTTCTTGATCTCTCACCCATATTGAGGAGTGCTCGGAAGAAAATCCAAAACGATGAGAATAATATACGTGACGAGAAATGATAACCAAATAACGAGATGGTGAAGATATGTCCAAAATCGAATATCCATCGCCAAATGAAAAGTGACGACAACCGTCACCGCAAATATCCAAACTTGACCGACGCCCCAAAGCGTGGCCGTATTTTCTCTTGCGGAAAAAAACGGAACGAAAAAAATGACCAAACTTTGCCAAAGAGTGTCGAGCATTATCAACCAAAAAAGTTTTCGATTGTAAAATTTTTGCGTCGGACCTGCCTGGTAAAGTTTCGGCCATTTGACAAGCGTAGAAGGACTCACGTTTTGTTCCAAAATTCCAATAACTATCGTCGGTACCGAAGTATAAATGAGAGAAAAGAAAACGAGACTCCAATCACCGATACCCGTTTGCGCAGAATAACCGGTGTAAAATATGAACCTAATATGCGAGGCGAAAAAAAAAAATATTACGTCGGTATCTTTAGGTCAGCAGAAACACAAGGAGGATATGTTTTGTTTTCTGTTTTTTAAGGGGTATAAAGGTTTATCCTTTGAATTTTTAAGAATTTTCTTCTAGGGTTTTTCTTTTAAACTTTTGAAGGAAAGGAGGGCCCTCCACATTCATAATACAAATACGAAATGAGACTTCGATGTGCTCATAAAAATGTATATTTAAATATTTCAGAAACAGGCATACAAACATACATACACACAAATAGGAAAGGAGAAATAATGCTTAATTTGACTTAAATTTCCCATAATAAGAAAAATAAACTTGGAGCAGTTTCAGGTTGTCCAAAATCTAAAACAGCTCATAGTTAAATAGAATAGCCTCATAATTATAGAGAATTGCATCATAAATAAATACCATTGCCTCATCAATGTGTACAAATACTTCATGGACAAACAGCATACGTTCACAAATAGCATGAGAATATGAAAACATGAGATTATGAAAACATAAGGATACAACATTAAATCTGCCCGTCGACTACCAAAAGAGCATCAAAACAAAAATCGTTTCTTTGTAAAAACAATTGCTTCATAAAATAAATAGTATTCACCCACAAACACTATGAGAAGATGAAAATATGACAACCCAGCAACAGAAATGTCCATCGATTCACCAAAAAAGCATCAAAACAAAAACCACATTTCTATAAAAAGTACAAAGAACCATTAACAAATGAGAGTTGTCCGTCAACTCACCAGAAAAGCATCAAAACAAAAACCGCGTTTTTGTAAAAATTATAAAGAACCATATACGCGAGTCGTTGGTAGTTCCAATGCCCGTGGACAAGAAGGAGACGCTTCAAAAATCGAAATCTCGCGATCGCAAAATCGGAAGCCATAACCGCCTGTCTCCCTTCTTGTCCACTTATTCCCACTCCCACATCCGCCATTTGGATCATCGATACATCATTCGCACCTGTTTCATGGCAAAAACGACGAGAAAAAAACCGGGTTTTTGAGTTTTTTAGAGTTTTTTAGAGTTATTTAGAGTGTTTTAGGGTTTTACAGGTTCTCTTAGGGTATATTATTCCCACTCAGAAATCTACCATTTGAATCGTCGATACATCATTCACACCTGAAAAACGATAAAACAAAGAGAAAAAGAACCACAGTCGACATAAAAGACAACAAAAAAAAATTGTATCATGGATAAATCATTTGCACCAGAAAAACCATAAGAAAAAGAACCACAAACGACACAAAAAACAACACAAAAGAACTTATATCATCAACACGTCATCCCCCACCTGAAAAACGATAAAATAAAGAGAAAGAACCACAAAAAACATAAAAAACAACATAAGCGAATTTGTATAAAACAACATAAAAAAATTGGCCAGATTTATTTTCTGTTAGTTAGATATTTATGTACTAAGTACCGTACGCTTATCAGTCAGTTATTGCCAACTATCACAAACGAATATTGCGATAATAGTGAACTTACCGATTTGTCATTAGTATGATCAATATAAACACCACTATTCTTCAATCAATTTTCAAGTTTTTGTCCCTTTCACTTAATTTCAATGTTTTTCGTCTTTAACTTAAATTTCGAGTTTTTTATCCAATCCAATTATTTTTCTTCACTCACCGTCTCCAATAGCGAGACAAAGCTTTTTTGAACATCTTTTGACGAGAGCTACCACTCCTGCCTTTTGGAGAGGAGCCACTCGACAACAAACTACCACTTTACACAAAATTGCGAGTTGATACAACTGAAAAACCCGAAACCCCAATAACAACCGTTTTAAATAAAAAAGAATCCCGAATGCGATTCATAACATTGTACACTTTCAAACAGAAATCCGAATCAACTGGAAAAACAAAAACCCAAACAGACCGAGTTAAAAAAAATGGTCAGTTTCGAACAAAACCCAACAACTGTGCACTTAAACGAAAAAAAAAGAAACAAAAAAACCGCAGAGGTAAAAAGAACATTTTGACTCTAAGGATGATATCCATTGTAGTAACTAACTTTAAGTTCTTCAAAAATAGATCAATTATTGTAAAGATAATCATTAACGTAACTGAAACATCTATTTTCATATCATATACTTGCTCTATCAGAAGCACCACAACAAATGGGAAAGGAACATGATAAGAAGAGGGAGAGAGAGAGGGACAGACCCGCGGAACTACACTGCTTGCCACTGATAGAGAAAACAGATAATAGTTTTATAATAATATAACGTAGTCGTGTAGCATAGTATTATTGCAACATAAGTATCAATTAAAGTAATTTGGGGCTCAGTGACGGGCACTACCTATAAATACTCATAACTGGTCATTTGAATTTTGGGTCGAAAATAAACACAATCCAATTAGCGATATCAACACGTTTAGCAACCAATTGTGTCATTACTTGTATTTTTATTCAATAACTGTAGAGGTTTCCGTCCAAAAATACTCACCGAAACATCAACTTCTGGCTCTAAGGCGTGAAATAAGCTTTTTCCATCAATTATCAGAGCAAGTTCCCGTCGATTGTTTCCATCGAAGCTCAAAGAATTTCGAACCGGTGACCTCCCATCAGCTCCCGGAGTGTGAGGCAAATCCCCGTCTCCTACTGGACTATTAGCATTACTATCTGCTGCCGCTATAGTAGCATCAGTTCCATTGGACCAACCTCCTCTCCCTCTCCTCCCCCAAGGAAATCCTCTAACCAAGTTCCACACTCGTTTCTTTAGAGGAGGAATCGCTAAATGTCTATATTTCAATCTCGCGTCTGCGATCGCTTGTTTCGTCTTTCCCATTGTTCCCTCGTTAATTATCACTTGTTCCATTTCCTGTGTTATAAGATGACAAGAATAAGCGATGGATACGGCTGTCTCCTGTTTATCTCCTGTCAACATCCACACATGAATTCCCGCATTTCTAAGAGTCGAGATTGTATCTGGGACTCCGTCTTGCAGTTTATCCTCGATCCCTGTTGCACCCAGAAGTTGAATTTCCCGTTCTAAAAAGCTTGCGATTTCGTGCATTTTTCCGACCCGATTTTGCAACGCTGTGCTGGCAATTTTGTACTGTTTCTGCCAGATGGCAACTTCTGATTCGCTCAAATTTCGAATACCGACGACGAGGGTTCGAAGACCTTCTCGAGCATACATGTCGACACCTCGGAGAGTATTACTTGTTGTCAATTTATCACCTTGCCATTGGATAAAAGAGGGAGAGCCTGAGAGAGACGGTGGGTCTCGGGAAATTGTTCTCGCGAGTCCAAACATTACAGAATCGGCCCCCTTTATAAGGAGTTTATGGGACCCATCTGGACATTTTATAACAACAGACATTCGTTTCCGTACACTGTCGAATTCATGGGTGCCCAGAACTTCATACCTGAAATCACAACCAAAAAATAAAAACATAAGAGAAAAAACAAACAACAGAAAAAAAAAAAAAATGTTATTTATTTTAACAAAGGGGTTTTTTTTTTGGGGGGGGGTCAGAAACTATGGCCGATCAATTGTCTCAGATAGACAGCTTTCTCCCCAAAAAAATAAAATAAAATATATATATATATATATATATATATATATATATATATATATATATATATATGTATATATAGGAGGAAAACGTTATTTGGGCTACCAGAACAAATCTCAAACAAAAAACTATTCACCCATTTTTCCTTCGTGACAAAGATACAATCAAATAAACATTAATATAGTAAAAAACCAATTAATTAGTACTGACAGCTTTTATGGCTCTGCCGCATTAGAGTTCCATCACTGACATACATAGAACAAAAAACTAAACAAACCAAAAAAAAACTAATAAAAAAAAGCATAAAAAAACAAAACATATTTAAAAAAAAAAAAATAGAAGGAAAGAAACGAAAGGAAAAAACTCCGAAGCTCATTTCCCTCCTACCTGTTTGTCTGTCCGAGAACAGAGAGCACAATCCCATCTGAGCTCCGTTCCAGCAAACTGAATCCATGTGCCGCTGCCGTTTTAACTAAAGCCTGTTCATCCGGAGATTCTCCTTGATATTCCACAACTCCCTCATCTCGAAAACTCGCAACATGTTGTTCTAAAAATCCTGACATCGAACGGTTAATTCTTGTCGGAACAATTGTATTGCAAGCCGCCAAAACAAGAAAAAAATCGTGTAAATACTTTCCGTGTTCCGGGCCATTTGAGTTTTGAAGTGCGGAAATTAAGTCAATATCTGCCCGAGCTCCTGCCTTTGGTCGCCATTTAACATCCATATCTGCAAGTAAAAATATACATATATACGAAAAAAGGATTAATTTTAAAAACCCCAAATGCCAGAGGAAAGTTGAGCCTTTAAAAATAGTATTCTTAACTTTCCTAAATGTCAGAGTAAAAGAGACAGAGAGAGAGAGAGAGAGAGAGAGAGAGAGAGAGAGAGAGAGAGAGAATCTATAGTTTTGAGTTCTCAAGGGTTATTCATTTCCATTTCAGTTCTAAGAAAACATCGCATCCGGGTTATCCTCTCCTCTTAACACAATCACATAACTCAAATCACTCAACATCTCTAAACTATCAAACGTTATAGAACACTTGACCTTGTAACGTATATTCTTCATTTGAAAAAACCTATTGCTTGCACCAATATCCTCATCCCTTCAAAAGACAACCTATTGTTATGCAAAAATAAAAACAAACCACAAATTTAAATACAAGCCACAATTATCAAAGAAAAAGTAGGTGAATCATAAGCATCCACGTGGGACGCTCTCACAAACATCGAGCGAAGGTGACACTATTTTCCCCTTGATACTTATAATCTTTCCAAAGTTATTACGCTAATAAGTGTGGTTCTCTTTCACATTTTTCTCAAACCAGTTCAAAACTTTCACAGCAGGTTCCGATTTCCATACTGACACAATTGACAACCATGGAAAATCTCCAGATCAAATACAACAGAGAGTCATCCCTACAACTAATCATCCATCAAAACTCTATTGCTCCACTACACCGCTAATCGTTATTAGTGCTAACGTTTTTTTCGCCACTTAAAACAACTTTTCTCCGAGCACACTTGTCGGATTGTCAGTCCGATGGTTGCTATTGGAAGGCAAGATTCTCACCTTCCTATTGGCGGTCTCCGGTTGACAATCCGAGAAATGTGCACGGAGAAAAGATGTTTTAAGTGGCGAAAAGAACTATAACACTAATAACGATTAGCAGTGTAGTAAGCAAGTTAATTTTTAAGATTGCCCCTTTTCGACCAAACTAGCCTTGGGCTCGTCTAAGACAATCAAGTTAACTTTAATTTAGTTTTAGTTTTATTGGTTAAAGAATTATATTAACTGGCTCTTTATCAACTTGATAATAAATAACAAATAAACAACAGGTTAAAGATTATTAACCTGGGGGTGGAAAGTGGTCTAAAAACCTTCAGATTCGTGTGTCTGATTAGATACCTAAAATTGAGAGAATTTCTATAATTTTTCTCTACTCTCTTACTCCTCGTAGCAACTATTTCCAAGACACAGTAGTTTTCAACCCCGTCTACAAAATCCTACTGTCTTTTCCTTTTCCTACAGCCTATCAGCGAACAACTGCGTTTTTCCATGAGATTGAAAAATCTGCCACTGCATAGAAGACTAAAAAAAATACAACGGACCTTCTGATTTTATTACAAACGTTTTTGTTTATGTCATTTTTATTTCAAATGAATTTTTTTAACAAATTTTGAAGGGTACAATCGGAACTGATATGTGATGCAATTCAGTTCTTGACTTTTTTCACTAACTTGGCAAACAATTTTCCCATGCCAATTGTCAAATTACAACAATTGGCCTCTCGAAGAAGTTGGGAAAACAAACTTCATCAGTTTATCTACGGAAACATTAATAACAATTAACTAAAAACAGCAAATAGTCTACATGACCAAGTTATTGTTCCAACTTCCATGAGAGACGGAGAGAGGCGGCGAGAGAGAGAGAAAGAGAGAAAGAGGGAGAGAAGCAAAAGTCTGACACTGTATACCCTTTACCCCCTTTACCCGTGAAAAAAGCAATTACCTACAGAGCAAGCTTCCAGTATAATCCGAAAACTAAAGCTGCAAATGATTGTGAATCTTTCCCTCTCCCCCTCCCCATCGCTTTTCCTCTCCCTCTCCCCCTCCCCATCGCTTTCCTCTCCCTCTCCCGCTTCCTCTCCCCTGCCCCTCTCTCTTTTTCCCTCTCATGATACAGCTATTTACCACCACTTAGAAAACATTTCCAATGCTATCAATTAAATGTCATTAAGCGCACATTACAAGCCTAAAAACAGGTAAACAGACATGTATGTAGATACACATACATAGGTTACATATGCTTTTTTAGGTGTGCAAATAGTCTGGGGGCATAATTTTTCACCCACCTTCTATCAAGCTTCCTGTTTCAGTAGAACCTTGAAAAAAAGAGAGACCCACAGCATCATCGTCCTCCGACAGTATACGATGCTTGTTATAGTCTATCCCTCCAATAGTACAGGCATGGAATTCCATACAATTCTCCGTTAATGTTCCCGTCTTATCTGAGAACACATAACTCACTTGTCCAAGATCTTCATTGATATTTAGTGCTCTTACATGTAAAGGAGTATCAGACTCTTCATGGTACATATGGAGATCTCGTGTCATGAAATAAGATTGTCCCAATCGTACGAGTTCCATAGAAATATAAAGAGAAATGGGAACCATAATTTGAAACACTATCAAACAGCTGAACCAGTTTAGAGCTGCCTCTCCTGCTGAACCTTTATAATTGTAACTTGCCCCAAAATATGGCAAATGGTCCACACTACGACTACTAATCCAAACGGCCATGCCTATGGAACCTATACAACACAAAATGACAAGAATACTTCCGAGAACCAAAACTTCTCGATTCATCTGTCTCTCCAACCTACTTCTTTTGGACTGAGCACCCGAATTATTCAACTGGGCTTTCGTCTCTTTCCCAGCGTAAACCACACATCCGACCACCCAAGATGTATTCTTGAGCTCTGATCCCCGAAGAATCATATTCGAAGGTCCCAACGAGAAACGAAGACCATTTATTACCATGTACCCGGAAAATTCATATATGTTTCGATTTGGCTCTTCACAAAAAATGGTTCCTTCTTCAACTCCTTCGTCCTCTACCTTCAATTCTGAAGTTTGTACGAGTGCCGTTCGCAATTTCAAAGTGGTTTCGCCGTCTAAATTCATCGTTTCGATAAAAGCTTTTCCTTGATCATCGCTACATTTTAACAAAACTAAATCAGCCGGTACGGCTTCTCCTCCATGAACTTTCACAACATCTCCTACTCTCACATTTCTCCATTTTACTTTTTCGTACCTTTTGCTTACCACGTTAAAAACCAGACTCTCCCTGTTGTTCTCCCTTTGATCTGCCACGTGTCTTGTCCAGTCCTCGTATGCGTCTTTTATGGCCGTCACGATAAGTACAGCAAGTAAAGGAAACAGGGAAGCAGTACGGCCAAATACTGCCAAAACAGGAATTTGGTTCAAAATGGCAATCAGAAGGAAGTACAAATAGGCAATTCTATGAAACTGTTCAAAAAGGTTCCTAGGAAGGAAAGTGAAAACAGAATATTTGGTTGTTTTGACCACATTGTCAGCCACAAATCCCCCTCTTTCTGACTCTTTTGTCTTTTCCGATTGACCTATGTATACAACACGCTGTGTGACGTCGTCTTCTTCAGCATAAGCAGTTTGCCCTAACACTGTGACGTCACTTCTTGCATCCGATTGGTTCACAAATTGCCGTGGATTCTCGAGATTTGATGAATTTTTAGTCTCCCTCCTTAACCAAGGTATGAGATCAATGATCCTGTAGAAAAAACCTCTCCCTCTCCCTCTCCCTCTCTCCCTCTCCCTCTCTCTTCCTCTCTCATTTCCTCTCCCTCCTCTCCCTCTCTGCCCTCTCGTCTCTCCCTCCTCGTCTTTCTGAATCGGATCGTTGCTCAGATTCGATGACTTCATCTTTTTTCCTTTCGAATAAACTTTATGTTTGCTTACGTCATCGTCACCATCATCATCTTCGTCGTTTAGTGAAATATCGTCCAATCGGATGAAAGGTCGCGGGAGGCTTCGGTTGCTCTCCTCTCAGTTTGCCAAAGGTGACCATTGGGAGAAAAGTGATGACGTGGCGGTCCATTATTTACAGCTACCGGGATAGGAGAGGGAGAGAGAGGGGGAGAGAGAGAGCGAGAGAGAGAGTGAGGGGGGGAGGGAGCATCAGGCATTTTCTCGCATAAATTATTAAAAAGAAGGACAAGAACATTTGAAAAGAGAAGGCCTGTTTTTCAAAAGATTCAAAATTTCGTCATACTTTTTACCGTGGTGGTAAGCGAGAAACAATAGAAAAAAAAAAAAAACACGCAGAGGAAAAGAGGAGGGAGAGAGAGAGAGAGAGAGAGAGAAAAAAAAAACTGACGAAAAAACTGACTACTGCACTGTACAGTAGTGTTTAAGTTGAAAAGCTTGAAAGTGAAAAAAGTTGCGACTGGAGTTACAACAAGTCAACAAATAAAATTCCGTACATATTCTAAAAGTACAGTTTCGTCAGCAGTCGCCAACATGCAGAAACAATGACCTGTCTGTTATTTAGGTCGAACCACAACTTGCCACGTCAGCTCGACATGGTGGCAAATACTTATTACGAGGAAGTTGCTACGTGCTCCCCCGAAACTGCGTGATACCGTACCAAAAAGTGCGATCGTATGGCACGATATAAGCATCCGTGCGAAACCTCCCTATAAGCCAATAGGCAACAAGTAAGCATTTCGTGCGACTATGGTCAACTTACATAGACCTCAGTTACAGTGTTTTTGTGCTCCCTATCTCCGTTCAAACTTTCCGTTAATTAGAACTGACGACGATATTGTTGGATAATTCTCGGTGGGTAAACCATTCTGGCAGAGGTCGGAATCCGGTACCAGAAACCGTACCCGACCGCTACCCGCCCGTCCGCGTCGGATCCGGAACGGATTCGGGTGCCAAATTTTGGGTGCCGGCCGGATTCGGGCGGGTGAAAAAAAAAAACGGGTACAGTGGGGTAAGCAAAAAACGAAAAAAATTGAGGGTTTTGTACGGCCCATACAATCCAACATTATTGTACTTTGTACTCTTGTTATCGTGGAAGGTATAAGAGAGATGTAGCATTAATTTTGTACTTATTAGGTACGTGCGGGTACGGGTCGTCGCGAGAAATCGAGTTTCGGTTATCTTTTATTTTTGTAAACGTGTATCGGGTAACAGGAAACAATTTAGGAGTGTAACATAACCCGGTCAAGTATCGGGTGTTCAGATTTTGAAAAAAAAAAAAATGTCGGTTTCGGGTACCTAAAATTTTGACTTTTGCGACCTCTGACATCTAGTACTGTACACCATGTATCGCTATTAGTGTTAATGTTTTTTCACCACTTAAATCATCTTTTCTCCGTACACACTTGTCCGATTTTCAATTTGAGACTGCTAATCGGAAGCTTAGAATCTTACCTTTCAATCGCAACCGTCAGATCCACAATCGGACATGTGTGTATGGAGAAAATATGTTTTAAGAGAAAAAAAAGCATTAACGCTAATAACGATTCACGGTGTAGTGTTGTGTATCGAAAGCCCCTTGCCGATACTCGATATGTACTTAAATTTGACTACCCAATAATCGATGTATCGCTTACATATATCGAGACCGTTAATATCGAGATATGTATTAATATATCGGCCAATAATTCAATACGCTTTATCGCAATATATCGAAGTGTTGCAAGGTAAAAGAGAATATCAACCGTCCCCCCCTCCCCCCCGCTCGTGGCGCGCTCTCAGTTGGGGAGGGGGTATATTCCGTACGATTTACTGTACAATTTAACGTTATATTTCCGTACAATATGCCTTAGTAAATTTGCACTAACCACCACCTCCTACCAGATATATCGCGATAATTTTTCTTGGTGCCAGAGCGATGTATCGAGCCTTCTAGCCGTTCGAAATTCGATATATTGAATATACAATTTATCGCGATAATTTTTTACCCGATACACAACGGGTAGAGAGCACGAATGAGACGAAGAGTTTTTGACGATCATTCAGGCTAGAGATGAAAAATTGTAGAAACTAAAACTATGGCGTAAACTAAAAACATTTAATAAAATGGCTAAGAAGTAGTACTAAAACTGAAAATACAGCATAACCTAAATGAGCAACAAGAAAAAAAGAAGGCAATGGCCTTGACATTGAGGCTAGGATATAGTACATTGCGCTAATAACCAAAACTAAGTAGGGCATCCATGTGCAAAACAGTTTTATTTTAGTGTACTTTTGAATAAGAGTCAAAGCTTATGCTCGCTGAAGGGCGTGAAATTTCCATTGGTGGTAGAAAGCAAACAGGAGGGGGTGGATCAAATGTTCGACAAGCACAACCACGAAAAAAATCGTTGAAAGACGTGTCCAAGATTGCAAATATATCTTATACGAATGCTTTGAACTTATCATATGAGTCTCCATATGCCTAATGTTATTTGGAGGTCGATTCATCCATAGCCGAAACATTGGTAAGCAATGTAGCAAAAAGTAACATGGGTCTCTGTAGTGTTAGTAAGGCGGGGTCAATCGTACTTTATTTCCCGTGCAAAAAGCTAGCTCCTCTCAAAGGCCATGAAGACACATGAGTCGAGGATGTGGTGAAAGTACAATGTGACACTTCACATTTGACCTTCTGACGTACGTCACTCCTCACAAGCGCTCTTGCATCTCAAACCATGTCCTGTGTTGACATTAGCGCCTCAAACACGAGACTGGGGCATATGCTAGGCAAATGGCAGAAGATAATTGTCGTAGGTGGTATGTAACAATTGAGATTTGAATAGAATTATCTTGTTTTGAGGGCATTAAACCGGGAACAGAGTAGAGTTGACATATAATTTTACTATATGCACTTATCTTCGAAATTGCAGGCCACGTAAACTTTATAAACCACATAAAGCCATCCTTCAAGTCTGGAGTTGCTCTCTGCATCATTATTAGTGCAAGAAAAAAATAGGCCTTTAAAGCTCAATTTCTTTTGTACACACCTGTCCAATTATTAATCGATTGCATTATCTATCCAACGGTTAAGATTGAAAGCAATGATTCTTACCTGTTAATTGGGAGTGTCCTGCTGAAATTGGGTGTGTGCAGAAATAACAAATTATCAGGTGACACGGCAACGCTAAGAGCGATACTGTCCAAATAGTAAATAGTCATGCAATTAGTTTATGCACAAAACTAGGGCGCAGTTACATCAGATGAGAAATGAGGTATATTACATAGTTTTGTACTTGACCGTACCACGCCGTACTATTTTTTTGTGAGTTTTTGAAAAACAACATTACACAAGATACGTTTATGATTCTCCAAGGTTCCAGGTGAAAATATTGACAGTCCAATTAAATTTTGGTCTTTATCCTCGAAACAATAGCTTCATCCGCCTCTGTAATGGTGTACCCACCTCAAGGAGGTGAGTCCACCAGAGGGAGAGAGAGAGAGGGAAAGGGAGTGGAAGAGGGGTATGGAGAGGAAGATGGAGAGGTAGAGGGAGAGAGAGAATGGTGAACCACCTCATGGAGGTGAGTCCACCAGCACGGAACCTGAAGAATCGCGAAACTTGGACGATAAACACTTGTGCGACGACGGACAACCACAAACAATTTCACGCGTCTCGAAGGCCAGGTGCCTTCTGACAAGGTGGACACGTATCCACCAAAATAATGTATTTGCCGGATCCCATCACGTTCCTTTTGTCTTCCCTTTCGCGATTTCACACGCTTCGAGTTTTTGTTTGGAATGAAAAGCAGGCACTAAAAACGATAGAGCATCTGCTAAGAAAAAGGGGTTTCTGAGGTATGATAATATACTACGCATATTTCGCGATATTTCAGAGGTGCGATAACATAGTACGCATGTTTCGTACAGCGATATAGTACAGAATTATAGATTTCACATTGAAATTTGTTTGTTCGTAAAATCTTTAGGATTTTCACTATCTAAACTTTCACCTAATCCGAAACTTTGGTGCCCATATAATTACAAAGACCTCACGATGTAACCTCACCCTTAAAACTGACTGTTTAGATGAAGTCAATTGTGGTGGAAAACCTTGGAAATTCCCTGTGGGTTTTTTTTGTCTCTCTAGCAAAAGAAAACATATAATGCCCCCACCATCGAATTTACGATAGTGTGTAAATTTTCAGTACCACAACCAGGGCACATTCTACACTAAAAAGGTGAAACAAACTCATTTTTACATTTTATTCGTGTCACCGGTTACAGTATTTCTTTAACCAGCTACGGCGTTCAACAAAAAACAACAAACAAAAAAAACAAAAAAAAATGTCAATTTTCCTACAAGTGGTTTGCGATCTGAGAAAGGGTTTGAAGTCAATACGATGTCGTGCGTAGGTGTCAAATCATTATACTATATGTTTGTGACAAAACGGCCAGCTCGTGAAAGTAAAATACTAAAAATCAAAGTAAAAATTTGTATCGGTAAATTTTTTGGTTGCCTGCAAAATCACCGTCTACAAGTTTCACGCTCTCCTGTTGTCAAGACCACACCATTTCTTCCTTTCAAGCTCTACAACTCCTAGAAACATTCAATGTACCTCTATTTCTCTCCTATCCATAGGGATAAAAGCAAACTTTATCAGAGGATTTCCCTTTCGCTTTTAGAAAAACAAAAACCAAAGTTGAGTTGAGTTGAGTGAGTTGTTTTTTGTAGTCAGTACTCCTTGTACTTTAGCTTGGTTCCTCCAAAAAGTAACAGTCTTTCCTCTTCTACTCATAGAGATGGAGATAAAGAAAAACATTTGTTATAAGAGGATTTACTTTTCAAAAAACAAAAATGACAGTTATGAACCTATGTTTTTTGTACTTGGTGAACTTGGTGTACTCTTTCTTGGTTCATCCAAAAGGCTCTTTTCCTCATCTTGCTGATGAGCTGCCTTCTTGGCCGCTTCCTTTGCCTTCATTTCCTGTTAAAACCAAAAACCACATTATTATTATTACTATCATTATGTTAAATTTCAACCAGTAGATCCCTATTTGTATGTCTCCGTAGGCACATTTTCCTGCATAAAAAATTTTGAATAGGCAGTGTACAGAAAACAGCACATCACGCAGTTAAACAGTGTGTTACCGTTCCGTAAAAAAACGTCAAGAGTAGCAACCGTATATACAAACAAACCAAAACCAGTAAATAAACACATTCACATTAACTCTCGTCCTGTTGTCATATGTGAGGGGGAGAGGGACAAGATGTCCTGCAATCTGTTGTAGGGTCAGGGCCGTAACAACAGCTACTAGGGTCCAAGTTTTTTCCGCCGCTTTAATCAGCTTTTCTCATTGCACGTGTGCCCAATTTCCCTTTGGAAACCGCCAATCCAAAGGGAAGATCCTTACGTTTCCTTCGCAACCACCAGATTAATAATCCAACAAGTTTGCGCGGAGAAAAGATGAAGTGGTGAGAAAACCACTGACTCTAAAAGCGATTCACGGTGTAGTGTTGTATATCGAACAAATTCAGGGTCAATAAATCGCGATATACGTATTTTAACAATAGTGAGAAAATTGGAAAATTGGATATTTATCGAGATTGCCAATAGATATCAATATCGCGATAACTGGCGATAATCGACCAATATCCGCGAGGTAATCCATACGTAAATGGTTACCAGACAGAAAACATATCTCACCAAATCTTCACTCAACAATTGATTTTCTGAAAATTCTGCGTACAAAATCTGAGAAATAATAATCGAAGTACCAAGTCAAACATTTGGTACAAATTCATTACAACGCGGTACAGTATAGGATACCGTTACTGAGAAACTTTTTTCAGCCTCAATGGCGTAGAAGAAAACGTTTGAAGAGTACAGAAATAGGGTATGGATATATTGATTATCTGCAAAACCTGCTCAATTAAAAAGACCAGCTATCGCACTTTAAAACTGTTTTAAAATATTTGAACCAGCGTAAAATTTTTAAAGAGATTTGAATGGTCAAAAGAAGATTTGAATTCTGACAGAAATTTGAACTGCCATAAAATTTGAAGTGTAATAAAGCTACAACATGTTTCGCTATTAGCATATTAAGTAATTAGTATGCGTATTAATCACGCTAGTTTGTGATCAGAGGGCAAAACAAAACCGGAACCAGACTAGTGTTATTAGCACTAATAACAATTCAACTATTTTGTTTCATTTTCCATCGCCAGAAGCGAAAAAGGAATTATTAGTCTTAAAATATAATTAGCATCAAATTGTACAAACTTAAGGTTGGGTGACAAGGCCACTCGCCGTTTACTCGTTTTCGACAATGATATCGACACTGTTTAAATGTGTGAACAGAAAAACCCAGGGTGAAAGTAGTGTGTAACACTAATCGCAATGAACAGCGTACAGGACAACCGAAAGCTATAATGTTCACAAATTACAGCCCATTAAAACTCCTATCAACTATCTGAAAAACATTTGATTAGAGTCCCTCCACATCAGTGAGCCGGTTCCAAAAATACTCGCATAATACTACACCGCCCGTCGCTATTAGAGTTCACAGTGCTATTTCAGGCACAACCATTTTTCCAACAGTAATTAAAAAAGTGGACGAAAATCCGCAATGTCTTCCAGCACTAATTAGTTTTATACATTCTCATTTCGCATTTACGCTAATAATTTCTTTAATAGCGATGGGCGATGTAACCTTCAGACAAAAGACTAGGATTGGATGAGGTTAGGAAACTGGGTAGTTCCTCATGGTTAAGAAATAGCAATTGACTTTCTTTTAGACAAACAAATATTAGAAGTTGAATGGAATAATAGTTTTCCCATGTGCCAACTGGTGCTTGGATTACTTGTAAAGGGATGCCACATCATTTTTTTCACTCGCAAAAAAAAAAAATGATGTGCCATCCATTTGGTCGATCTGAACTTAAATGAGTGTTTTCAAAACCTTTTCTACGGTAGTAGGTGGTTCAAAAAAAGGCGACTATTTGACAGGAATCAAAGAGTTATCGAGATGAATGTCGTCACTCAGATTTCAAATAAAATCCCGCGGACATGGAAAAGCTCCGTCATTTTCTTCCATAAATAGCATGATATACAACCTAATTGAATCTGGTCGAGCCTTAACTTTTTTATATATTCCACTAGTTTGTACCCGTCTTAATGTGATATCATTGCTAGATACCCATAGCGCAAAAATGAGCCCAGGCTAGGTCAAAGCTTTGTCAATAACGACAAAGCAAAAAGCCTCCTTGAAAAACTAGAATCTGGAGATAGAAAGAGACTACAACTGGCGACTTTGAAGAGTAAAAAGTTTGGACATTTTTAGACCGCCCATAGCCATTAGAGTAAAGGAATTGTTAGCATTAACACTTTATTAGAATTAACTACACAAATATATGCTTTGCCAAGTGGCTCATCATAGCCACTTGACTATACAGTGTTATTAACACTAATTTAGGATTTCAGGTTTAAAAAACACTCATTCATAATGGAGTGATTAACTCTAATAGGGGTGGGCAGCGTACCAACCCAAAAGTTGACCTAACTCACCTGGAGTTTAGCGTTGTTATACCAACACACGCCAAGGAATGCGAGAAAGTAGCCAACCAGATTAATTTGTGTCACTTGATCTTTGATAAAAGACCAAGAGAACGCAATAAGCAGCCAGTCCTTAACAACACCTGTACAGAAAGAAAAAAGAATGGAAAAAGGAAAGTATGAAGGTTAACATTAACAAGGGTCAAAGCAGAGAAACAGAAGGGTTAAACAGAAAGGACAGGTTCTAAAAAACACGGATGAAAGTTTTTACATGCCAACAGGGAAGGATTCCGATATTTGTTCTTTTCTAACACTAGACGGATAAAATACGAGTTCAATTGACGCTCAGGCGTTTTATTTTGGTAAAATAACGCTCTTCGCCTACTATCTCCAAATTTTGTTTGAAAGGTTTTCAGCCACATGCATAATTAGGACAGAGGTTATCCCATTGAGGGGAAAGACAGTAAGATAACCAAGAAAAATAGGGAGAAAAAGAAAGAAAGGGAGAAAGGGAGGTCGAGAGGTTGGCCTTACCAGCCACGTTCATCGTGAGGGCAGAGGTTTTCCCAATGATGAGAAAGACGGCAAGATTTAGTGCGAAAGCACATATGGAATTTGTCGAAAAGATAAACCAGCTGAATTTCATGGTCTCCATAGCTTGAATTTTGGGAAGCTCAACGAGAAACCATGGAACAGAAAGGAATACTAGGCAACAAGGTGCCACATAATAAAGACTGGTGATAGGGTTAAAGTTAATACCACGCGATGTGAGAAGAATCTGCACCCCCAATTCAACCAAATCTTTGATATGAAGTGTTAGTATAATGAAGACAATTTCTTTGGACATGTACGAGATGTGAGAAGAATCTGTTCCCCCAATCTGTGATAAGAAGTGTTAAAATAATAAAGACAGTTTTCTTGGGAAGGTTCTCGTATGCATGCGAAAAAGAGATGAAATTAGAGGAAATGGAAGAAAAAACTTAAAATTGCAAACTCGTTCGACAGATGTATCTCTCTGTCAAACTTTTCATGTAGCATTTTCAGTTGAGTACGACTACCATATAGTTTGCAAGGAAAACTCAAGGACCGCTCCAAACGTGAACTCGAAAGAACAGTAAAAAAGAAAATCTCAGAAAACCCCAAACCCCAGAACCCCGAAAAAAGCACGGCCTGTCTGGTCAAAACACCCCAGAATATCCCAAAGGATGAAACTGAAATATCATGACCAAACTAAAAAAAACACCTGTAAAATATTTAAGCGAAGAAGAAACCGGAGGAAATAAAGTTAAGAAAAAAGAAGCAAAGTTAAGAATAAAAAGAAAGAGAGTGACGGTAAGGACAAGGGGCAGAGAATATACGAGGAAGGAGCAGTCTACAAATTGAACAACGTGGAAATTTATAAAAGTGAAATATACGAAGTAGAAAATTACTAAGTAAATATTTAGGAAAGAAGTGAAAAATTAGGAAGGCTCTTCCCCAGAGGAAGTGAACATCAACTTAGGAACAACTTCTGAAGAAACCAAATGCCCGCGATTTACTTGAATGAGAATCGATCTTGTCAAAAGGTTACAAAGTGAAAATTTACAGAATTTCTTTCCAGGTCAAAGTGAAAACTCAATTAGGAACAAACGATTGGAAGCAAAAAATTAGCCTGAACTAGAGCCAATTTTTTCAAAAGGTTACGGAAGAAGTTTAAATTTTAGGGAGTTTCTCTCGGAGAAGAAGTGAATAACACAATTAAAAAAAATCCTTCGCGAGAACGGAATATTTACCTGAATGAGAACCAATCTTGTCGCTTCAAAAGCAACAGCTCCTAGTTGAAGCAATATTCCTGTAGAGTCAAAATGGGCCTCTCCATAGGCAGCAACAGCCACACCGATGGTAATACAAATCATATTTGTCATTGTCGTAGCTTTGAACGGCTCCTTTTTCACCAACACTCCAATAGAGTATACTGCAACGGGCATTAAGGCCTTCAACATCTGGAGACACGGATCCAAAAAATGAAAAATGGACAGGAAAAAGGTGAAAAGTTGGAAAAAATAACTATGATAAAACTCAGGCCAGTTAGAAAGAAGTGCATTCAGTTTGTTATTGTACTAAATCCCGACAAGGAGTAATAGACGGACAAAAAGGTTCTATAATAGGAGTGCTGCTGTGCAGTATTAACGTTTAAAAGACAGAAGGACGTTGTGGTTTAACCAGGTTGCGGCCATAAAATTACGGCCAGAAAATGCTATCATATCCTGCATGATGCCCAAGTACGTAAAGACCCTTTTCTATCACATTCACTGGTAAAAAGTACAGCTTGATCGGGCAGAAAATATTTTGTCTAAGATACTTCAGTTAACATCAGTGAAGGTGGACAGGCAGTCACTTGAGGCATTCAAAGTGCTACTCAAACATTGCCTGTCAACTATTTAGAGTCCTTCAAACAAAGCAACTTTTACCTCGAAAACAAAATTTATACCTATAAAGATAAAATCCCTTCCATCATAACCCAGACACTTCAAGGACAATGGACCTCTAATGACTGACATGGCTTAATGAGGTAGAAATATGCTGTCAGAAATTCAGAGAGAAGCGCATAGCGACCTTAAAGAGTAACACAGATAGACATTTGGATTATAGCTCACCTGGATGAAGGAGACCGAAAGGTAAATATAGGCTGAATTTGAAAACCAGAGGCTAATAGAATAAAGTGCTCCAATAGGAACCACCGAAGTCAAATATATATCTCTTGTCATAGCTACTGGCTCTACCAGCCTTAGTACTCGGACAAGGAAAAAGGCCAGAGAGGAGCAAAAGGCCATATGGATCATTGTCAAACTGCAAAAAAATTGAAACAGATGCGATGAGTGAGTGTGTGTGTGTGTGTGAGGGGGAGAGAGAGAGAGAGATCCGAAGAGAGAGAGGAGCGCGAGAGAAGAAAGGGAGGTGGATGGCATTCGTGACGGTGGTACTTCATGTAGTCATACAGCCTTATATCCTATATTAGCAAGATGGCCATCAACTGCAACATTTTAAGTACAGATAAAACATCACCAGAATTAGTTTGAAAATAAAACGACATCACCAAAATTAGTTTGGTTAGGTTTCAATGAAGACCTCATTATTACAGTGCAATGCAACCTATCAAAACAAACCTCGGACTGTCGATTGTCCCTACAAAAAATCTGACGTCCTTGAAACCCTGAAAGTGGACTCCGCGAATAAGAATCTCAGGCTGGGAGATGTGCATTCACGGAAAATCATAGATTCATTTATTTGCCTTGTGGACCAGTAAAAAAAGAAAAAATGTATTTTCTAGAGATAGTCCACCGCAAAATATAGACCACATGAGCCTCGCATTTACCAGAATAAGCTGCCAAGAGCATAGCTGATGGACAACATTGCAACAGAAATCAGAAACAATGGCAAGGAAAAGATGTTCTACAGAGGTCTAAAGCTCCAGGTGATAAGCATTCTCAAAAAAAGAGCTGGAAGTTTCTGATAAAAACAAATAGAAACACGGGAAAAGAGAGAGAGAGAGAGACCAACTCTACCTCTCTCCCATTCTCTTTACAAAAAAGAGTTGAGAGAGAGTGAGTAAGAGAGAGAGAGTGCATCAATAGATCAGAACTATTTATCAGTTGTGGTTCACTGCCGGTAATCTAGGCATTTTCGAGAATCTTTCAGATACCAGAATTAGTGTTTCCAAAACTGATAAGAGAAAGACGGCATTGCTGAAGGAACTAAAAAAAGACGAAAATGAAGGCGTAAGAAAGGAGATGCCTAACACTGGAAAAAAGTCTACTCCGAATGTAGAAGGGAGAGGAGTTAGACAGAGAGACTGAAGGAGAAACAGTAAATGGAGAGAGAGAGAGGGAGAGAAAAAGAGAAGGAGAGGGGGAAACTAGGAGGGAAGAGCAAAAGAGACAGTGAAACAGAGAAGAGGGAGATATACATATAGAGAGAGGGAAGGGAGAGGGAGAAAAGAGAGAGAGGGAGAGAGAGAAAGAGAGAGAGGGAGAGATAGAAAGAGAGCGATGGAGAGAGAGAAAGAGAAGGAGACAAACAAATGTGGGAGATTGGTTGCCCTCACCTTATAGGAAAGGGCCAGTCGTACAACTTCTTGTCCAGAATGTACTTATTGTAGACGATGACAGAGAAACTGAGAGCTATCCATATAAGCACATAGCAATAACTCAGCAAAACTTTCCTTAAAAAGGTGTTATTTCGATCGCTGCCCATGGCTGCCTCCTTAAAACAATATGAGAGAAAAAATGTGCTGCAAATCTAGCGAAAAAGCAGCCAAACTTCGATTAAAAAATGGTGAAAAATGGTGAAAAATGGTTAAGAAATGGTTGAAAATGGTCGAAGATGGACCAGAAACAGGTGAGCTTCAGCTGCTGCAGAGAGCAGCTGTGGTTATTGCCACTGAGCAAGAAACGAGAGGTTGACAAGGACCTACAGGAGAATCGCTTTTTCACAGTTTCCCGTTAAATATTTCAAATCTTGCATGTTCCCTTGCGGTATTTTGACAGTTTCCGTTCACGTCCTGCATATTCCATATCGTTATCTTTCTTGGGTATGATTCTGTTAAATATTTCATTCTGTTAGAGACGGCGTCCCACGGAACAGTGACCGGAGTTAATCTACCTTTCTGACATTGTACTCTACAGTACTTGCTGTACTTTTCATTTCCTCTTCGAGCTTTCTGACTTATTCGCCACGTGGGCATCCTAACCAGCACATCCTGGCAGGCGACATGCAGTTTGACGGCCAGGATTTGCATATGTTGACGCAAATTGCCGCTGACGGGCACGACTATTGGATCTCTTATTTTTTTTTTTTTTTGGCAGTTTTTCCAAACTCCAGATCCCACAATTGGCAAAGCCGAAAAGGCGGAAATGTTTGTCGTCTTCGCATCTTAAATAACAGGGGAATCTCCCGTGTTCTATTACGTGACAGTTCTTATATAAAATTACAGTTCTGTACAGTACACCGCGAATCGTTATTAGTGTCAAAAACTCTAATTTGGGTTCTTAAAATTTTAATTTTTTTCCCCAAATAGGATACATGATTTTAATTTTTCTTTGACGTTAATTAAGGTACCGTACAAAATAGCGTAAAGAACGAAACTACAATACTATCTAAATAGTGTGATGTACGGTCGATGTCAGACCGTACATAAATGTACCTTTTCAAGTGAAAATTTTACAAAAAATGAATTAAATCAGACGCGCACGCATAGGAACGTGCGCTCAAAAAACAGGATTGGTCTGACACGTAAATTAGTCTTACATGTCCGTATATTTAAATTTCACGACGGAATACGATTTCTAATATTTTGTACGGATACATATAATAATGTGTATAATCGTACAGAAAATTTTCCATTTTTTGCTTTTCCAAATTAGCATTAGGGCCGAAATTAGAATACACCTTTTTTTTAAAAAATTTCAAATTCTTCATTAGCATCAATTACGGTAAATTTACTTCTACACTATTTAAACCTTGACACTAATAACGATGCGCGGTGTAGCTCCTTGTTAAAGGCGTACGCAAGTTTTTTATGTAATCTTTCGTTGTTTGTAAAACACATAAACTGACCGAAAATCTTAGGTCAACCAATAAATAATCTTGCATATGTTGCTTCCCACGTGAAAAGCTTTTCAAGCTCGCAATCTTGGTACAAATAATACATTGTATGAGGTGGCAACATCTTATTGCTTACAGAAATGAGATTTGTACGATTTTGGTTCGGGATTGGACTATTCATTGTCAGGAAAACACTACATGGAAATTGACCCGTATGTGGTCATCACGTAAAAAAACATTAGGGAAAAAACAAGCCCGGAAGGTTTGTCGTTTTGTAACTTAATTATTACTGTGCGTAACCGTAATGATTTCTTTAGTGCGCTGATTAATGATTACTTCAGAATGTACATCGGTTTGTATCCGTTTCAATGTGCTAAAATAGTAAAATACCCTTCACGAGGCTTGGTTAATGATGGGAACGATGATTTATTTGTTGACTGTGCAGTACACCACGTAAAACATATTTTCACCTTGCACAATCGCCAGGTTGTTAATCTAACGGTTGCGATTTAAAGTTATGATTCTCACCATCCAATCGGAGGTCTGCCACCGAAAATCGAACATGTCTGCGTGGAAAAAATATGTTTTGAGTGTAGAAAAACACTAATAGCGATACACGGTGCACTATACTATACTGTAGCTTTGCCAAAAACGACAAATAGGTTTGACGTTCGCACCCACACCCTTTTGAACTAAAAAAATAATACAAGGTGGTAGACCAAACCATAAACCTCACCTGCACAAGTGCCAAAGTGTGTTCTCCGCTCCTAGAGGCTATTGCTGCCACTGGCGCCAACGGCACTCTGCCTGCGTCATTCCACGTGTCAGATGACAGAAATCTGATGAAGGTATCTTAGAAGATTCTATATGTAGATTCTTTTTTGTATGTTCAACGTGTCTGTTGCTCCTGTGCGTTGTCGTTTTACGATAAAACTTTCAAACTTCAACGTTTCGGATGGTAAAATGTCAACTTTTCAAACATGCTTCGTCGATCACGGGGTAACTACAGCACTACACCGCGAATCACTATTAGAGTTCATGTTTTTTTTGCCACTTAATGCATCTTTTCTCCGTACACACTTGTCGGATTGTTTATCTAACGGTTGCGAGTGAAAGGTAAGATTCTCAGCTTCCGATTGGCGGTCTACGGAGAAAAGATGTTTTAAGTGGCGAAAAAAATATTAACCCTAATAGCGATACACGGTTTACTGTAAAGTATTGTAGTTACTAGTTAGTTAGTTACTGATGATGTCGAAGATTTACCCTCGTTTTGCGGGCAAATCGTACAGCAAGTACAAGTATACGAGATGCCCCAGAATCTGTACGATTAACCCTCAACGTTAGGTCAAATTTCGTCAACGTAATTACCGCATCAAATGCGCGTGTTTATTTTTTAGGAGAAACCAATCTTGTACCGATTCGACAGTCGATATTGGCACTACGAACCAATGTCGCGATAACGGACATATATTCCGTTGACGGATTTGCCGGTGTTCACCTACGCAGGAATGCCGGAAGGTTTGGGGCCGTTTTTCCCACTTTTGTACGGCCATCCATATATGAAGCGTCCTTTTTAGCTTTGGCTTTCGTCGCATATTTCGTACAATTTGCACAACTCACCGCCACGAGCGCCAGCGGAATTCAAAGACCTTGACGTGACGTGACCGACGGAGCATTAGTGGCACCGACAGGCTAAGACCGGCAATCTTGGGAAAATTCAAAATTGTTTGCCGCAAAATCTCGACAAGGGGGCTAGGGTACGTGCTCATGCGCCTAATTAGGATTTATATGCTGTCGATTTATCATAAATGGATTGCTACAACGATAAAATCTCTCGCCGTACGAAGAAAGTGAAGAAAATGACGTATCCTTTGCATCATTGTACATGTAACTTAAGTGCTTCATTTTGTCGTCTTCCCGTATTCAGTAAATCGCCACGTCATGCCAGCTCATCTTCAAACTTAAGGTCAACTAACCTAGAGATGGTTGTTTTAAGCAAAGAAACAACTGAGCAACGAATAGTAAAAACAAAAACTACAGTACATTGCAAAAAACAAAAAAGTGTACTTTGCATCTTTGCGAGAAGGGAGAGTACACGCATTTATTTTTTTTGGCCAGGCGGCGAGTGTACGGTAAACAGGGGGTCTCGGACCAACCACTTTCATTCATGGGTCTTTGCAAAAGACTGCGCCGCCCTCTCTCCCCGTCAAAAGGTGCGTCACGTCACATAAAACATGACGTATACAATGTCAAAATTTACACATCGTCTTCAAATGTCACGACTTTAAGTGACGCCTTTTGTTGTCAAATATGAAATGTTGGAACCATAGTTCAAAAGTAGGCGTTTTTATGGTAGGCCTTTGGTCGGCGTCTTTATCGTAAGTTGTGTTATGGGCTTTTCATGTGATCTTCTTAGATCGCTACTTTCATCAGCGACCGTCCGATCTTCCGAATCTGACGGTGCAAGTAAAAGTTTTTGGTCCGAATGTTTTAATTGGTCCGAATAGGTTCGAATACAATATGGGTCTTAAGGTCATATTGTATGTTTTGCATACAGTAGGCATATTGTATGGGCCTACTTTCACCTACTTCTGAACTATGGTTGGAACATCCGGAAAATTAGTACGGAGAATCATGACTATAATAAAACAAAATTGTGTGTCTACGGTTGCATGGCATACACCTATACAGCTATACTCCATGCCAATTTTTTTCTTGGATCGAACGAAAAGGTTATTGTTAGTGTTGGGTATCGAGTAAATTCATATCGCGATAATCTCGATATTCGATATATCGAATATCGATCGAGCAGGATCCTCGATATATCGTACCGAGACCAACATAAATTATCGCGATATATATCGCGATATATAATATTTTTTAAATTCTATTTTTTCTTTTTTTGTATATAATATGTTATTTTAGCGAAAAAGTCAAATTGTCTAATACGCCACGGACGCCGTGATTTTCGTTCCGTGACTTAAATGTAGACGCCGCAAAATGTAACCTACAAAAAAGTACTAATTCTGAAATTGAAATGATTAATTATTTGGGGTATGGTTACACGAGGAGGTCTTTGTAATAGTACGGACAACAAAATTTATGTATTACAGAGGCCTCAGGTACATCGCGTATCTTTTGTCAAAAAGTTTTACATACGTGTTCTGGTATGAGTGGTTCCACGTAAGCTGACTACTAAATCTTAAAAATCATCGAATATCTGGAAACCTACCTTTTTCGTCTGGAAAATCGTACCTGCGAATGACGTACGTGTACTTCACAAGTGTACCTCGTCAATGTACCTCGGAGATCTCCTTCACTCTGTTGACTTTCAGGAAAAAACCGTATTTCTTTCCGGCAAAGATTTTACAGTCACTTTGTCCAACTCCGAAGTCACGAGACTTTGAAAACCTTAGGATTTTTTTTTTTTTTTTTTTTTTTTAGCTCGATATATTTACGATCCGATATATCGGAGATATATCGGAAATATATCGCGATGATTTGAATTTCGATATATCGAAGCGATATATCGATTATCGGGTACTTGAAATTCGATATATATTGAATATCGGCAAACGGTCCTCGATACTCAACACTAGTTATTGTACGTTTTACTGCGACGTGCTCCCTCATTTCCCATTATTTTTCTTGGATCTTGGTGCACCCCTAGGGCTACACCAGGTTCGAAGAAAGTTCAAAACGAGCGCGGTCCGTCTCGTTCGAAATTAAAATATTAAATGCTGCCGCAATGTTGTCAATGCTCCATGCCGCCATGTAATCAATTAATCATAGATGTCTCATGCGCATGCAACGCACGCATGAAACGCCAAAAAATAACGAATATGCGCACGGAACAAAATTCAAAAGTTTTTTAAATGCGTTGACCGACTTTGACTTCAAACAAGATAAAAAATAGGAAAATATTTATTTAATAATAAAAGATACGATGACAACTTAATCAAAAGTTCTAAACAAAACCAGCGACGAGACTTTCTTCGCGCGTTGTAATTATCCGTACATTGAATCCGTACATTTATCCGAATGACAAGTATAAGCATTTTACGAAAGATTCAAAAACTATAAAAAATAACGAAATTTCGTTAAAATGTCAAAATTCGTACGAATGAGACATGATGTAATGTCCTTTGAAAACGCATCTTTATCTCCAAACAGCGGCGCGTCGCCACGTCATCAAATATATAATTTCGCGACAGAAACAATTCATGCAGATCGCCTTTCTGTCCGTCATTCGCGCTGTACAAAATATTATCGGTCCGAGTACCATGGAAGGACCCGAAAACAAATATCCCCAAACTCATATGTGGACCAAAGAAAACGTCGCCACCCTAGAATAGGAACGTGGAAAACAATTTATTATCAAAAACGGGATGAATCGATGATTAACCATTTATATCAAAATCATCAAAGTACAAAACATGAAAACGTGATTGAATGGACAAATTTTGACGACGATTAATCTACCTCATTTGTACGGTCAATGTTGCCAAGATTCTACCTCGCGGCCAAGAATCTATTTCCACCGAAGACTTCGCTACAGTACAGTACAGTACTGTACTTTTTCCCGTTCCCGACAATTTCGCGAAAATTTGGAACAGGTAAATGATTCCCACCGAGGTTTCATCCGAGCTTCTAGGGTTACGAAATACAAAACGTGTAACCCATGTTGTACATGACGACGTCACCGACTAGAATCGAAAAAAAAAACAGCCGTGAAATTGAAACGCAAAAAATGGGAGCACCAATTGGAGGACTTAAGGTAAAGGACACACAAAAAAAAGAGTCAAAAAGGGGTGCATGACCCTCCAAGGTAACGTCTATTTTTCGGGTTATCGTCCTAGTTGTTCAATTCGTCAATTTTTTGACTTTTTTACGAATATTAGTTGTTTTTTCATTATTTATAAATTTTTGTATATTTTGTATACTTTTCGCTGTACGGGAAAATCTACATAAATTTTTATAAAAAGTGATGTTACGTCACTATTTCGCGCGAAATTTGAGTCCGACGTTGCATCGGAAGGAGGAGATGATCTTGCAGACGAATCGAATCGACATAGTTATTTTTGACGCGGCCGATCTTTTAGTAACGTCGCATGGTGAGAGTAAAAGTCGGTCAACGCATTTTATAAACACTTCATTATTGTTCCATGAGCATATTCATTGTTTTTTGGGCGTTTGATGATGCATGCGTTACATAAAAAATTAAAGAGTTAGGGTTTTATGTTGGCCAGTTTCGGAATTGTTCAATCCTTTTCAGTGTTGTAAATCGTATAGAAGTATATAACTCTTTGATTTATTATTTTATTGCAATGGTACATAACATAGTTGTTCAAAACGCATTTTACGCACGATTCAAACGCGCGTACAATACGTAGAAACTGGAGAGGGCGATTTGAAAAAAAATTGTAAAAATGATTAAGGAATTTATGTCCGTACAATTACGTACATGTATACAAAATTGAATTGAACATGTACCGCGACATGGCGGGTTTTCGTGGCGACTTCTTTGAAAAAGAAATGAAGAAGGCGTTCGTACACATTTTAAACTTACCGCGCTCAAATAATGTGACGTTACAACATCTCTTTTCGAAATTGTCCGTAAATGAACGATAACATTTTGTATATTATTCGTGAAATTTCTGTTCAATTTACAAAACAGAAAGTACCGATACGTGCATCGTATTTTTTAGTCAAGTTTCGTACAATTTCCGTAAAAAAAACGTACAATTACTGTAATTTGTCTGTACGTTTTCTGTAAATTGTCTGTTCAGTTTACAATTGACGTTTTTTTAGCGATTTTTTCAAAAGTCACGTACAACACGAAGAAACTGGGGGGGAGGGGGGGATGGAAAAATTGTGCGATTTGAACAACTAGGGTACATAACTACATATCGTATGAAATTCACATCGCAATATGAAATTCCTGTCTCTTTAGAGGGCCAAGGCAACCATGCCTGTAGCTCCTTATCCAACCTTCAGTGACTACAACAAGTGTGGGGGCTTGGAGAAGGGAGTTAGAGGCAGACAACCTCTCCTCTTTTTCTATCCTAACATAAACCTAAAAATACATCAATTTCAACACAATACATTATCATGTGCAATGTTTTACTCGCTACGTGATGCGCAACACGTGCAGTATATAGTACACTGTGAAAAGCTATTAGGGTTAATGTTTTTTTTTGCCACTTAAAATATCTCTTCTCTATACACACACGTCGGATTGTATATCTGACTGTTGCGATTGGAAGCTTAAAATCTCAACTTCTAAATGGCGGTTTCAAAGTGAAAATCGGAAATGTGTGTACGGAGAAAAGACGTTTTAAGTGGCAGAAAATATATGAACACTAGCGATACAAAGTGTACTGGAAATACGACACTTGGAGAAAGACGCAGAATTAACAAGAGAAAAGTAAAATAAAACTTCAGTTAAAACTTCAATTAAAATGCACGAAACACAAATAAACTTTGTACACTATAATAAAACGAACAGGCGTAAAAATGTCAATTGAAATTAAATGAAAAAAATGCGCGTCGTCACGTCGACGAAGTCAAGCCACACTATCTATGAATCAACGTTCTTACATTGACAACCAAATTTTGTTTCGTGAATTTTAATATTTATGTACAAGACTTACAGTACTTCAGTTTAAAGAGGTTTCGTTTCAATTTGCGTCTAACTTCAATGTAACGCTTATACGACTAAATTTCAATTTTGCGGCCAAATTAATATCCAACGTGCTCTCATCGTGGAGCTCACGTAGCGACAAAAAGTGATTGTTTACAACACTTTTATTTACATGTGGTTGCTGCAGTTTTGTTACTATAAACGTTTGCCGGCCGTGTAAATTGCTAATTTTATTAAAGCGGTCGACATTCGCAACCGCGACAAAAGTTTAAGCGGTTAAAACAATATTTTGAAAGTCAAAGCTGTCCAACCGATTGAGCGTCAAATTTAGACTCAACTGTACTTTACTTCTACCAATGTGTACTTCAAACGTACAATTTTGGAAAAAAATACGTAAGTGACTGTGCGCAACCACAACAGTCACTTCCATGATCAATTCCCTTATTTTATTGCAATGGTACATAACTACATATTGTATGAGATTCGCATCGCAATATAGTATCATGTGCAAAGTTTTACTCGCTACGTGATGCGCAACACGTACAAGGTATATAGTACACCGATAAAAGCTATTAGGGTTAATGTTTTTTTTGCCACTTAAAACATCCTTTCTCCGTACACACAAGTTAGATTGTATATCTCACGGTTGCGATTAAAAGCTTAAAATTTTAACTTCTTAATGGCACTTTCAAATTGAAAATCAAACAAGTGTGTACAGTGAAAATACGTTTTAAGTGGCAAACAAATTATTAACACTAATAGCGATACCCGGTGTATTAAAAAATACGACACCTGAAGAAGGACGGGAAATTAACAAAAGAAGAGAAAAACAAAACTTCAGTGTTAAAAAGACTGGCGGCCTTAATTGATAGAATGGTAGTGGAGATACGCCAATATCTACGCAGAATCTAGCCATCCAATACTAAGCCAATAGCCCTCTACTGTATCCGGCGAGGTCGAGATTCTTTGTCGCTTTGGGTTTGAAATTAGGCTGGTTTCACCGCTGCAAAAAAAATAGAAAAAAAAAAGTGTGCGAAATTACCGTGTGTGTGAAAACAACTCAATCAATCCAGCAAGCTTTAGAAGCGTACTTATTTCTCATATACTTGGTCAAAACTGGCTACCTACCACATATCTCCGTACTATCATTTCATATTTTAACCTAATTTTGTAACACAACCCGATTGAGTATTATGTAAACTTAACATATATAAGGTCCGAGGTCATATGCATAAGAGGACGATATGTGTTCGATAATATCTATGTTTAATCACTTGAACGAGATTGTCGCGAATAGATGATCGTTTTTTAAAGGCATAAATAAGATACCACGTTAGGTATAATAAAAAGGACGAACCTTTGTTTGATTGCACAACTCCATATGATAACCATGTACTGTTTAGTTTTTTTAATCTATGACGGACGGCCATTGTGCAATTGGAAAGTATTAATTCACACGCAGTTCATGCATTTCGCTTCTCCGAGGTGGATGGAAGGACTCTTGTAGTCCATGTGCCATCTTAATACCCACAAATGTGAAACGATGAACAATGTACCGTGGTGTATTCCAAACTATGCTTAAATCTTTTGTTTACACATACCCGAGGTAAGGGCAAGTTCTTATCTCGTGTAACACTTTGGCCACACATTAATACTTAAAAAAACAATTGTTTAAAGCTAACAATTCATACAAATATTTGCATGGTTAACACCTTTTAAGCATAAGTTTAATGTGCAAAAAATGATTGGAAATGTTATGTATTGTAACTCACATTGCGAATTGTGTGTTCTAAGTGTGACGTAGCAATCGGCGGCGAGTCAGAAACGAAGATTGCTTGATCCACTTGAATGTTCACGTTACCACGTTTGGCACGATGCCACGGCATCATCTCACTTTTGAAATAACTAAGTTTTTGGGTATTTTCTAGGTCTAAATAGATAAGCGGAAAAAGATAAAAAAAAGTACAGGCAACCAGCCTCCATCTCTTCTCTCTTGCCCCCATACTTATTGTAGTCACTGGAGGAGAGAGAGAGTGATGGAGCCATGGCTGCTTCAACTCCATAGGCAAGACTAAAGAATGACTTAAGTCACTCTCAACAAAAGGTTGAGTCCGGCAAGGCTCGAACCTCTAAGCCGCAGAGCGTGGCGTAGCCGTTAGCTCTAACCAATCTATCGTAGAAGTCTGTTACGATATATAGGGTTTGATATATATATTTAAACTTGTGTACGGTCCTGAAACCGATTAACTAGAATATGAACGAAAACACATAGAACTAGTTAAAGTTTAGTGCGGACGTCATTTCGCACGAAACAAATGAATCGGACATTTGTTTTGACGGCTAAAATTCAATGTCACATTTAATCCTACGGCATACATTGCTGCCGAGATCCCAGAATGGTCATCTTGGCTTTTATGGACATGGCATGACTTAGCGCCACGTGGAGGGATAACATTTGGTCGTAGGTATTCCGGGGAGCGTACGGACGAGTGAAAGGTTCACACACGTCCAATCAGCAACCTTGTCGTACACAGGCCGTATAGAAAGGACATCGGCCGTAGTACCTTTCTCTACTTTATAGTTATGTGATTAGGTCTTACATTAGTACATAGGGGTTGTGAGAGGGAAGTAGACAGTCACCTCTCCCTTCGGATCTTTTGCATAAATTGGCATCTTTGCTACCTCATAACTTATTGGCTGGTTGGCCGTTTTCAGCGATTCTTTTTTGCTACGGACTCAATAGAGTCCAGGTTGCACAGGGGTGCACTCAAACTGTCAGTTTGTCGTCTTGGGCAGAAATGGTTGTGGCTTTAAGTGGGTTAGTTAAAAGCTATCTAGAGGCTTCTTGAATTGTGTAGTCCAATGGAGGACACAGAATTGCAGGTTAGGGGCCCACCCTCTAGGGTGCCCACCTTCAATGGGTCAGGGTTCATCTATTGGAAATCCATAATGATGGGGGCTTTGTGCGAAAAACGATACAGGGGTATGATGTTTTTGAAGATTCAGTTTCGTACGTGCGTGCGGATGTTTGCGTGCGTACGTAAATACCGAAAGTAATATGGTGGTACGAATGGATTTACGGGTTTGGGGTAGAAGCAAAATTAATCGAAGATTGACGTTCGGAAGTACTAATTGAGTGACGCGAAAAAGCGTACGAAAAATACGGAATTCATAATTGAAATACACGGCGGATCGCGAATTGATCCGACGATGATTTATATTCGAAATGTTGTAAATTGTACGCCGGCCGTACGTAATCTAGTGTGTCGACCGGCAATTATGGAAAGTACGCGATGGTACATAGAATATATTTTGGACAGGTGTACTATTAAGTGTATTTTATTTGCGACATGCATTTATCGAAAATGACGTGTACCTTATATGCGACAAGGCGCATTTATGACGAAGTACGCGGTTTCGGTACGGACAATATTTGGATGGTACCGCATCGTTTTGACAGTGGATTGTGTTGTACTTTGATGCGTCCGTCGCTTTTGATGGTTCACACTATTTTGAGGATGGTTGATCAAGTGGGCCGTACGTATGTGATATCGGCTTGCTGCGTGGACTCAATGACAAGTGACTAAGCAAGTTGTCACTTATGACGCGGATTTGTGGATGCGTGGGTGTAAATATTTGAAACATCAATATTTTGTTTTATGCGAACTTATGATTTAGTGTTGATTAAAATTGTTATATTTTATGTGATCAATGAGGATATCAACACTTTTACTTTATGTGTCGTATTTGCAGACAAGTGTACGCTTACGATTGCTTGACTTTCAGGTGTACGCTTACGATTAGTTTATTATTTGTAATTGGGCTATTATGGTTAAATAGAACTCAATGACAGTTACGCAATGTATGTTGGTTATTTTGACACTTAGTGATTCGTTGACAGCTCACAAGTGTATATATAAGAATGAGCTTTGTTAGGAATAATCATCAATGCTTAGCATGAAAAGTAGGGACCGAAGATGTAGACTTTTAGGGTTGCCGATTAGGTCATGCATTTAAATGATACATTTATCATCTGATTATACTTTTGTTTATATGTGATGCATTCATTTATTATTATTTATATGTGTTAATTTTATGTTTGTTTGATATGCATTATTTATGCATTTGTCTTAGGGTTTTTGTGATTTTCATGTAACCCTAAATGTTATTCATGCATTTGTGTATGCATGCTTGCTCCGTCTGTGTACGGATGATTGCTCCGCATGTGTGCGGATGAATGATTGCATCTGTGTATGCATGTATGTTAAATGGAGGATGTATTTCAAATGATTGTTCATTGGCCTAGCTTTGCTTAGTTTTTTGCATGATAGTTTGGGTGGCTTCTACAGTCTATTTTTGACCAAAGAACAACAGGGTATTGTTAGTGGACAAGTCAAATGTCCACCTCAGGGAACTCCACCACGGTTTAGTGGAATAAGGTTTGCTGCAGCAACCTCTACTGCAGCAGAAGAGGCAAATGATGGGGACAGCAGTGTGTCCGAAAAGGGGAAGGAGAAGGAGGCGCCTCTTACTCCAATTGCTTCTATTACCACGGCACCCGGAGCGATGAACGTGAAGACTGCGGAGGACGACACCCAAACGTGGGAAGACATCAACATGGCTGCCTAAAACTTCATTATAAGACACCTCACTCAAGCTTTGCCAACCCCCCATCTTCACATTTACAAGGCCGAGGAGTTGTGGGTGAGTATTGTGGAAATCTATAGAGTTGGTACTATTCAGGAGCTCTAGTTGGCCGAACAAAAGTTGGGAAATTTGTCGTGCATGAGAAGGAAGCAAGCAAACATGCATCACAACCGGCAAAGTCATGCTCACAAACATACACAACAACGGAAATAAATATGAACAACTTCCGCATCGGACATTAAGTCCGGTAAAGCTTCTCGCAGAGTCTCCATGCGAGCACGTAAACAGGCGCGGTTTCACCTGGTTTACGCGTGAAATTCATCAATTCTTTCACCTGATCGGGGTTTTGCATCCGATACTCGGCTTCTAAGAAATCGAACATAACAGATAGTGGATCCCGCAACGGAATAATCATTTCTGGTCGTGCTGGGACAGCAGCACGAGCGGCCACAACATATTGGCGAGGAATTTCTGGGACTGCGCGAATTAGGACAACACCTTGGGCATCCAAGACCTCGGGAAAAGCGGCCTGGAATGGAATATCCGCTTGACCTATGACCTCAGGTGTACCAGCAAAAGGAGGGGAAAATTCCGTCATCGCGAGTATAGCATCATACTTGCGGGAATATAATGTAAGGGCCGAACCTCTGAGGTACCGGCCAAGAAGAGAAAATGCCACACGAAGATCAAATCGATCTTGATAGCGAAATGCCAAATCACGCATTTCGGTATTATAGAGCATACGGAAATGGGATAAAGACATGGTATCCTTCATCCCTGAAAAGAAAAATTGCATTTTCCCCATGCCCCCCTCTAAAGAGGAAGCCATGTCGTCAAAGGAAGAATGCACTAGTGGTTCCAAATTTGGACCAACCGAAAACGGATATGTGAGAGGATGGGAAAAGATTTCCTCTGAAAAGTCTCCTTCGATTTTATCTAAGGATGACCAAGAGGAAATTGAGGATAATGATGAGACTGTGGTCAATACTAACCGAACAGACGCAGATCCAGGGGCCGCAACCGAAACACGTGCGTCCGTAGACTCGGAGAAACTAGAAAGATCTAACTGCGGTGGACGGAAAAATGTCCCGCCGCGGGTGGATCCGGATTGATAACGTAAGTTATCCCAATCCGTGGGCATAAACGAAGAGAAAACCTTCGATTATGACTAAAATATCAAAACGAACTAACCGAGGTGCGTCAAGTGACAGGCCAATCCAGACAAAATAATTGAACACACGAAGTCTCTAGCAAGACCTGGTGGTCATATCTAGCAAACAGCCGGAATACCAAAACCTCTACCCTGCAAACAATGGGGCAAGGCCGAAGGGCCAGATCTATAAAAACAAACAGAGAAACTATCCAGGCACCTTTCGGTGCAGATCTACAGCGGCACAGACAGAAAATTGTCTAAACAGTGCCACCAACGACAAGATCTATGAAAGGAAATCCAATCCAGATAGTCACAGGGAAACTCAAGGCCACTCACGGCCAGATAGCATGCAAGGAAAACAAGGAAAATGCAAATGCTCAAAAAGAAAGGTTCGTAATAGAACCAATCCACACCGAACCCCTACACGAGTGTCCAAATTACAAAGAAACGCTCCTGCACCCGCAAGGCATCGTGATACTTACAAACACCTTTAATACTCTGGTGAGTACTAAAAGTGAACCGGACTTGGTCGAGGCAAGTCGGATTTTGCAGAGCTCCTTGGAATCGAACCCGCTCCGATTCCGAATAATCGTGTCAAAAACCACCGCTAAAGACCAAAGCAATTAGTATCCTGCTAGGGTATGCGTATCAGCGCTATGCCACGCTATACCCAACTATAAAACAATGATAATTTTAGGTTATAATTCGTGCAATTCTAATATATATGAATATATATTTTTATTTTGCTAAGTGTTCTGAATGATTAAGGTTGGCAAGAGCAAAATAAAGAAAATATCAAATCCAACACAACCCAAACATCAACAAGATAGCAAATTAAGTTGCACCAAAGGAAAGAAAGATAAGAAATATTGAGAAAAGTTCAAAATAAAACACAAAATACGGTAAGATTGGGCAAAAAGGTTTCCCAAACCCTAATTCCACGCTGAAAAAATCAAAAATCTGCGACCAATGAATGGTAATATGCTGACCTAGGGTTAAGAATTTCAAAAAATAAACCCTAAATACGCCCAAACCCTAAATCTGCGGCCGAAACCCTAAATCTGCGGCCAAACCCTAATTCCGCAGATTAACCCTAAAAATCTGACAGAAAATCAGACCTAAATCTGCAGACCAGAAATAGAGTGGAAGCAAGATAGAAGACAATAATTGAAAGCAAGAAAGAAGAAAACAAAAAACCAAAACAAAATGTTTTTATTTTTTTATAAAATAAAATTTATAAATTAAGTTATTTTTATAATATATTTTCCCAATGCAAAACTGAAAGTGAAAGCAAAAATAGAGAGAGAGAAGAATGAAACTTGTAGAAAGGGAAAACAAGGAGAAAAAAAACCAAATCAAAAAAATAGGTGGAAGAAAATATAAAAATGAAAAGTGGTGGATTTTATATTCGTAATAATGTAATTTTTATATTTTTTTTTTCTTTAGATTTATTTTATCACACAAAAAAGAGAAGTAAAACTGAAAATAAAAGATAAATAGGCAGGAAAATAGAAAGACAAAAACAAGAATAAAAACTGAATATGAAAAGTAATATTTTTTTTTATGAAATAAAATTTATATATTTAATAATTTATTTTTATAAAAATAAACTTTTAGAAAATGTGATTTTTAAAAAGTGGAGCTTTTGGACAAGAATACTCAGCCACAAGGTAGCCACTAGGCTCTTGGGTCTTCAACGTATTCTCTACAAGAGTTATCTCGTACGAAAGCAACGAAGCAAAATAAATAATTCCAACAAAAAACAAGGAAAACTCAAAATTCGGCCAAAATTCACCCTTCCATTCCCAACCGAAAATACAAACAACACAAAAACAAACACCCAAACCGTTCAGCTGTCCGTGGGAAGGGCAGCCGGATCCGGATGCTTCTCCACACGAACTCCAATCCACCACTTCCCAAAAATGACACAAGTTGGAGGGAAACCTTCCGGACTTGGCTTTGAGCCGCGTGGATTAAAAGCGTGGGCAGAATTACAAGAGAGAATGTACGTAAACTATCTAGCCTCTACAGCTAGCTAGCAAAAGAAAGGAAAAAACTTGAGCAATCGGTGAGAGAGAGAGCAAGAGAAAAGCTCCGCCGCCAAGAGAAAATTCTTGTCCAAAAGCTAAATTCTCTAAGTCTGAGAATTAGGCTAAGTAAGAGCTATGCTAGGCATAAGCAAAATTAGCCTACGTCTAGTCTACTTTACATGCATGAAACTACTAAAGATGTTGGCCAATAGGCGGCCAACATCGTCTGCCGTACGCCTGACAAAATCCACTGTCCGAGGGTAAAAACCCTCCCTAACTACATGCGCGCGAACCTACATGGGTTCGCGACTTAAATAAATATATGTATCGAAGCGTCGCCCGGAAATCGCGATACGCCTCCAAAAGATACTTCACGTCGATACTCCCAAAATCGCGTGCATACGCACGAAACGAAACATACCGCACGAAACGAACCATATCGCACGAAACGAACCATATCGCACGAAATAAAAGGTCTAGCACAAAATACTTGAAATCGCGTCACGTCGCCCAAACGATGTTTCGGGTCCAACTTCGAAAATCGTGTACCTACGCACGAAATGAAACATATCGCACGAAATTAGTACTACTCAATGAAACCTAAAAATATGAATCGGAATTAAATCGCACGTGAGAACGAAACTTATATATGCGTGCGAAAATCGTGCGTGCATGCATCAAACCGCGCGTGCATGCATAAAACCGCGCGCGCGTGCCTTAAACTGCGCGTGCATACAAAATACCGCGCGTGCGTGCAGAATACCGCGCGTGCGTGAGAAATACTGCGCGTGCGTGAGAAATACTGCGCGTGCGTGCAGAATACCGCGCGTGCGTGCATGATAACGTGCGAGCGAGCCGCCGACACGATGCGGCATGACAAATTATACTTACAAAGGAGTAAAGATGTTAGACTATTGTAACGATTCCTCTTGCTTGTATATGGAGATGGAGAGTGTCGGGAAGACAAGTACAATAAAGATGAAAGTTAACGCTCTCATCATAAAGTTACTCGACAAGTATGAAAACATAGTGTACTGAGTTCAAAAAATGACTGACAGTTCATGGAAGTGGAACACAGTGGTCCAGATGATACATATGTAGGAGAACACAATTGAGATTAGAAAGGGGGGGAAGAGGATCCAAGCTCAAGTTGCAAGAGGAAATCGATGGGGGAAGGATCTGAAGAAACCATTCAAAGAACAAAGATATAAGCTTGGAGGACAAAAGTCCCCAAAGGGCCTTTGCCATTTTTGCCAAAAGCCGAGACACTTTATCGCAGATTGTGTCAAGCTGTCGGAGCTGAGGCTCCAAGAGAATTGTGGAGGGAGTTCTTCCGGACGGAAGAAAGAGACACTTGTGGTCACAAAAGTGACAGGAGAAACGGAGGACGAGTCCTCTTAGGAGGACGGGGAGCTTCTTCTTCACGAGAGTCTAGAGGAGAAGGAGATCCATCGGAGACAGAAGTGTGCCCGTGGAGCGATTCAAGAAGCTCCACAAAAAGGATGGATCATCGACTTAGGTGCATCCATACATATGTGTCGTGATAAGAAACTCTTCACTACGCTAAGAAAGATCCCTACTGTAGAGAGAGTATGGGGATGGGAGAGTGGTTACAATAGATCTAGTGGGGTTAGTAGATCTGAAAGTCTTAGTGGAGGGTAAGACTTATATACTCACATTCTCAAACGTACTCTACATTCCTCAGCTGAGTAAAAATCTTGTCTTTACATCTATGTTAGATGACAAAGAGTTGGATACCTTCACTAGAAAATGAGTCTTCACAACTAAGTATGGAGATGAAGTCTACTTCACGGAAGATAAGGGTAGCGAAGGCATGTTTAGGCTTAACTTGAGTAATGAACACAAAAATGCTTATGTTCGTGTTCCAATATTGATGATTTGGCATAAGCGGTTGGGGCATGTGGATTTTGATAGGTTGAGGGAAACCAAGAAGCTTGGTGTAGTTAAAGGCATTAAAATTGGTGATAATGAAATGGTGGATGATTGTAGTGGATGTGCTCAAGGAAAAGCTCACTGACTTCCTTTTCCCAAAGTCGCCACATATAGGGGGGAAAAGGTACTAGATCTAGTCCACACACATATCTGGGAATCTACAAGAGTTTTTTCGCATGGAGGGAACAGGTTTATGTTAACAACAACCAATGATTAGTCTAGGTACTCTAAAGTCTAATTCCTTAAAACAAAGTTTGAAACAACAACTTACTTCAAAGAATATAAAGCATGGAGTGAGAAGTTCCATGGAACCCCTATTAAGAGAATAAGGCCTAATAATGGGGGAGAATATACCTCTAACCATTTTGAGGAATACCAGAGAGATGAGAGAGTTCAACACCAGAAAACTGTACCATAAAACCCCGAACAAAACATGGTAGCTGAAATATTGGATCGAACACTATGAGATAATGTATGTAGTATGTTGGCTGACAAGAAAATATGAAAGAGAATTTGGGCAGAAGCCATGAACTGTGCTAACTACATTCAGAATGGAGTCCTTACCTCAGCCGTGAAAGGAATGACAACTTATGAGATATGAGTTGGAAGAACACCAGGTATCACACACCTTAAAGTATTCGGTAGCCAAGTTTACAGTCTTGATACAGATAAGAACAACTGGAAACTAGATCCTAAGGGCAAACCTGGTTACTTTGTAGGATATGATGAGGATGAAACTCTGAGACCTCCATAAGTCCTCAGAATGGACAGCTTCCAAGAAGCCTCTAGTATAACCCTGACCCCTTTGTGTTTCAGCAAGAACAACTGCCACACTGGCGGACAAAAACTCTGACCACCTTCACCCCTGTGAAAGCAAGATTCCCCTGCGTCGATAGCATAAAGAATCTTTGAATTTTCTCCCGTGAGCAGTAAGATATGGAGGGTCAAAGTTGACCTTTTGTACAAAAGCTCTTTGGGAGAGAGGGTCCTATCTACTAATTTTTCTAAGTCTTATCTCTCTCACAAACTCTATCTACTGATGTACGGAGCCAATCATATTACACTTCTGTACACAAAAGTATAACTGCCGGTGTACTTTATGTACGCGCACTGTACGACATGCCCTAAATGTCGGCACGTTGTATATACGGATTTGCTCCCTTAATCCTCGGAGATGCCGCGATCCAATGTTAATCTGCCACGTGTCATCCGATGTGGCAATGACCAAAAACCGCCGAAATCCTCTTCCGCGATCTTGGCATTCATTCCGGCCGTCCGATTAAATGCACATTTAATCGTAGCCGTAATAAATACTTGCGCGGTATTCGTTTCGCTATTGAAACAAATGCGCGGTACATGTTTCTTGTCAGTACCTTGATTTGTAATTTTACATTCATGGATTTATGTATCCCGTAAACAGTTTCAGTTGAATGAATTATCCTACATGGTAATGTTTAACTAATTATCATTCCAAATAGCATGTATCACTAGTTTTAGACTTAACGGATAAGGCTACCAGTTACCGGCCTTACCGTTCGGCAAGTTCCAAGATCAAATCCTGGATGCAACATATATCCTTTTAGTAAATAAACCCCTAACGGTAAATAAACTAATATATTTCCCGTAAACCTCTGGAGAGCCTAGGTAGCCATGGCTCTAGCTTCCTCTCCAATTTCTCAGTGACCGCGACAAGTTTGAGAGTGGGGGAGTGAAGTTAGAGATAGACTGCCTCGGTATCTTTCTATATTTCTATTTAGACCTAGAAAATACTTAAAAAACGGACCTTTAATTTCTACACTCCCTTTATTTTCTAGTCAATCTTTAATTTCAGACCACACTTCTCCCTGCAGAAAATTAGCTTAAGGGAAGGCACAAGTTTGGTCATCATATCTGCTACCATCTCACTATCTAGTCGGTACACTAAACTGATTATTTTGTTTTCTACTTTCTCTCTAACAAAGCTGAGTCTAATGTCCATGTGTTTGGCTTTAAAATGGTGTTTAGGATTGGCAGAAATAGCGATTGCTGCCTGATTATCACAAAAAATTTTATGCACACCACTCTTAAGGTGACCAAGCTTACCAAGCAAAGACTAGACCCACATCAATTCTTTTACAGCAGAACAAGAGGCCATATACTCAGCCTCTATGGTGGACGGAGCAATAACTTTTTGATGTTTGCTACACAACAGCAAGCCCCATCACCCACATATAATACATATCCAGAAGTAGATCTCCTCATCGGAGCACCACCATAACTAACATCACTCTAAGTAGGGATGTCAGTATTCTCCCCACCCAAATGCAACCATGGATCCCTAGTTCCTATCGAATTTTTAAGGACTCTCTTAGTTGCCTCCCAATCCCTCTTAGTGGGAGCATTTAGACTTCTACTCAGCACTCCTACAGCTGCAGCTAAATCCGGCCGGGTACAATTCATAAAATAAATTACACTTCCCACTACTTGCTTCTAAGGAATAGTCTGCATGAACTTCTGTTCTTCAGGAGATGATTCCTTGTCTAAGACTATGACTCCTTCTTCCTCACTCCCCTCACTTCCCTTTTTCAACTCCATTGGAGTTGTACAACTATTAGCTTTATCCATCTGAAATTTTTCAATCATGTTCCTTATTGCTTTCTTTTGAGTCAATCTTATAAGCTTTCTTTTTCGGTCTCTTTCTACTTGAATTACCAAAATATATTTTGCTTCCCCCATATCTTTCATTTCAAATCTCCCCTTAAGATCGGTTTTCAGCTTATTAATTTTTTCCATTGATTTACTTAAAACAAGCAAATCATCAAATAAATTGCAATAAATATAAAACCTTCCTCATCTTCAAAAACATAGATTGAGTGATCAGAGCTGATCCGGATACATCCCAGACCGGTAAGAAATTCATCAAGCTTCTTATTCCACTATCGAGGCGCCTGTTTCAAACCATAGAGAGATTTAATCAGCAGGCATACTTTACTCTCCTCTCCTTCCTCGACAAATCCTTCGGGTTGTCGCATGAAGATCTCCTCTTCCAATTCTCCATGGAAGAAGGCTGTCTTGATGTCCATCTGGTGGACCTCCATGTCTTGCGCTACTGCCAGAATGAGAAGTATGCGGACGAAGGGAAATCCGACGACTAGGGCAAATGTTTCCTCGTAGTCAATTCCCTCCTTTTGTGTAAATCCCTTTGCCACTAATTGGGCCTTGTAACGCTCAATCGTGTTATCTAGGTTCAATTTTAATTTGAAAACACACTTACAACCGATTCGTTTTCGGTTAGGTGGACAATCCACCAGCTCCCAAGTATCGGCTGCCATAATTGAGGCCATCTCCTCATTGATGGCTGTCTTCCATCAGTTCTTTTCTGGACAAGTTATCGTCTCTCAATAAGTCTGAGGTTCATCTTGATGAGATGGTTTTGTTTCCTTGTTATTAACCTGTTTTTCTTGCAATCTTTTGCTACTTTTCCTTCCCCCCTCAAAATTTGAGGCCAGATTAGATGGTTCTCGTGGATTCTTTCAAACAACCTCGACTTCTCCCCTGTCCCTTGATTTCGAATCAATTTCCACCACGTCTTCCGCTTCGGGTAGAGTTGTCAATGGAGTTTCCACAGCTGAGTCCTTTTCGGTCTGATTCGTACCCGCAAGAATGTCATCTTCTCTAAAACCTGGATAGTTAGAAAGCTCAAAGTCATCGGAATTTTCTGACTCAAATCTGATTTTTACTGACTTTGTATATTTGAAGGGATCCACAGACTTTCCTTCATCCATAACTACTACATGTTTTACTAAGATTATATCTTCCCTTTTTAGATCATAAACTCTATATCCTTTAACATCCTAATCATATCAAAACAAGTATCCCGGTTTTCCTTTAGGATCTAGCTTCCATTTAGACCGATCTGCATCTAGACTGAATACTTGACTGCCGAAAACCTTTAAGTGAGATATGTCTGAATTCCGGCCTGTCCATCTCTCATAAGGTGTTTGATCTTTTATAGTTGAAGTAAGAACTCTATTTTTGAGGTAATTAGCAAAGTTCATTGCTTTTGCCCAAAACCTTTTTCCTATCTTTTTATCTGACAACATACTTCTAGCACTATCACTTAGTGTTCAATTTAACCTTTCAGCTACCCCATTCTGTTCCGGGTTTTCTGGAACTGTCTTTTGGTGTTAGACTCTATCTTCCCTCAGAAAATCCTCAAACTGGTTAGAAGTATACTCTCCACCATTGTCACTCCTTACTCTCTTAATTGGAGTTTCATGGAGTTTTTCGCTCCATGCTTTATATTGTCTAAAACAATCCTCAGCTTCTGACTTGTTTTTCAAAAAATACACCCAGGAATACCGAGACCAATCATCAGTTATAGACATCATAAATCTCTTCCCCCCCAATGAGGGCACTTTAGCGGGTCCCCAAATATCTGTGTCAACTAGATCTAGAATTTTTTCTCCCTTATAGGTGGTTGTTCTAGGAAAGGGTAATCTGTGTGCTTTACCTTGAGCACATCCACTACAACCACTTATATTATCACTCTGACTGAACTGAATCCCTTCCACCACTCCCATCTTTTTCATCTCTCTTAACTTATCTAGATTCACATGCCCAAGCCTCTTATGCCACATCATAATATCATGAACACCACCATAATAAAGTTTTTTTGTTTCATTACTTAAAATCAGCCTGAGCATCCCTTGGCTACCTTTCTCAGCAATGAAATAGACCTCCTCCTCAAAATTAGCTGTAAAGACTCCTTCCCTAGTGCTAGTGAAAAAATCCTTATCATCTAATACAGATGAAGAGATGAGGTTTTTGTTCAGCTCCGGAATAAAAATACATCGAAGAATGTTACTATATATGTTTTTTCTTCTACTAGCACTTTCAAATCTACCGATCCTACAAGAGTAGTAGTGACTATCCTACCATCCTTGTACTCTATCTATTTGGTGGGAATCTTTCTTATCTTAGTGAACAGGTGCTTATCCTTACACATATGGATGGAGGCACCTAAATCTATAATCCAGCCCGCTTCACCTTTAAATCCACCGTAAGCACATTTCTGCCTTCGTGGAATTTCGACCTCGTTTTTCGCCTCTTACTCCTCATCCAATAGGAGCTCATCGTCCTCGTCCTCGGATTCTGCCTCATGCACCTGTGTCAGAAGGGCATTTTTCTTTCCTCTCGGGGTTCCACTGGTCTGCCCCTCCTTTAACCGAAGCTCGGTTAGCTTAGTGCACTCCGCCATATAGTGCCCCAGTTTCTTACAAAAATGACATAAACCTTTGGGAGCCTTTGGTCCGAACTCGTCAGTCTGATTTTTCTGCTCCCTCCCCCTACAGTTTCCGACCGATCTTCGAGAATCCTTGTTCCTCTAATCGGTCGCAGCTACCAAGGCTTGGCAACTCTTTCCTCCCCTTCGGATCTCAATCGTATTCTCCCAAACGAGAATCATCCCTACCACTGAGTTCCATATCCACCTTGAGTCCGGCAAGTCCTGCACACGGTTCAATATGTTTTCGAACTCATCGGGTAACTTCATCATTAAACAGTTAACCTTTTCTTTTTCACTAAAATCTTTTCCCGCACTCTCTAGCTTCATGAAGAGTGTAGCAAGCTCATTGCAAAAATCCAACATTTTCCCCCCTTTGTATACATATTCCTTAACTTTATGATCAGCCAACTGATGTTGCTGAATCGTACCACTTCGGTACATCTCTATGAGAGTCATCCACAGATCGGATGCCCTTTCTACCTGCACATGAGGACATGCAAGTCCTTGAGTAAAATTGCGTAGGATGAAGTGCTTTGCCGCCATATTGTTGAAGTCCAAGGTTTAAGTATCTTTCTCCTCGTTCTTCGGAATAGGTGACATGAATGCTGAACCAGTTGCTATTGGTGTGGTCGTCTCCTTCTCCGCTCTTTTGTCCACCACCTCTCCTTCCTTTGTCTCCTCCGTTGAAGATGGACCTGCTTTTTTTGTGACTGGAGGGATTCGAAGACTTGATGGACGCCCCAATCGTCCACTCACTATCCCCAAAAACTTTTTTTTCGCATAGAGCTCATATCATTATACTTTCTCAGTATATGAAGCCAGTTCCATTAAAGATTGGTACCCTAGAGGGTGGGCCCATAACCTCAAACTTTCAGACCTCCATAACTCCTCAGAATGGACAGCTTCCAAAAAAAATTTAGGATAACCCTGACCCCTTTGTGTTTCAGAAAGAACAACTGCCACCCTGGTAGACAAAAACTCTGACCACCTTCTTCTTTGTGAAGGCAAGACTCCCGTGAGTTGATAGCAAAAAGAATCACTGACTTTGCTTCCCTGAGCATTAAGTTATGGAGGGTCAAAATTGACCTTTTGTACAGAAGCTCTCTGGGAGAGAGGGTCCTATCTACTAATTTTTCTAAGTCCTATCTCTCTCACAGACTCTATTTACTGATGTACGGAGCGAATCATAGTACACTTCCGTACACAAAAGTACAGCTGCCGGTGTTCTTTATGTACGGACACTGTACGACATGCCCTTAATGTCGACACGTTGTGTATACAGATTTGCTCCCTTAATCCTCAGAGATGTCGCGATCCAATGTTATTCTGCCACGTGTTATTCGATGTGGCGATGACCAAAAACCGTCGCAATCCTTTTCCGCAATCTCGGCATTCATTCTGGCCGTCCGATTAAATGCACATTTAATCGTAGCAGTAATAAATACCTGCGCAGTATTTGTTTCACTATTGAAACAAATGCGCGGTACATGTTTCTTGTCTGTACCTTGATTCGTACTTTTACATTCCTGGATTAATGTATCCCATAAACAGTTTCAGTTAAATGAATTATCTTACGTGGTAATGTTTAACTAAATATCAAACCAAATAGTATGTATCACTAGTTCTAGACTTAACGGATAAGGCTACCGGTTACCGGCCTTACCTTCCTGTAGGTACCAGGATCAAATCCTGGATGCAACATGTATCTTTTAGTAAATAAACCCATAACGGTAAATAATCTAATATATTTCCCGTAAACCTGTAGAGAGCCTAGGTAGCCTTGGCTCTAGCTTCCTCTCCAATTTCTCAGTGACTGCGACAAGTTTGAGAGTGAGAGAGAGAAGTTAGAGATAGACTGCCTTGGTATCTTTCTATATTTCTATTTAGACCTAGAAAACACTTAAAAACGTCCCATTAATTTTTACAGAGGATGTCAAAGGATATAGAGTCTATAACTAAGCAAAACAAGATATTATTCTGGTCAAACACCTAGTTGTCATGGATGAAGGGAAGTCATTTGACCTTTTCAATTATACCAAAAAGATAAAAATCCGTTTTGAGTCTGAAAGCGAGGAGAGTCATGTCTTTCCCGAAAAAAACATGATTGAAACAGTGATTGCAGATTCAGGGGAGATCATATGGACTTCCAGGAGATAGAAGAGAAGGAACTGGAACCAGCTTCCATGAATAGGGGAGCAGATGAGACAAAAAGGAGAGACCCAAGACTTCCTTCCATTTCAGCTTCAGAGTTTGAGGGAGGGAGAAGGAGTAGCAAAAGGATATAAGAGAAACACGCTTCTTATAAGGTAATCAAGCTATCTCATCCTGATGAGCCTCAGTCATACTTGGAGGCAGTAAACATCACAGAAAAATACAAATGGATTAGAGCCATAAACAATGAGATAGCTTCCATCATGGAAGCAAATACTTGGGAACTAGTGGATTATCCCTCAGAAAAAAAACCTATTGGTTGTAAATGGGTATTTAAACTAAAACTGAACCCAAATAATACCATTGAAAGGTATAAAGCTCGTTTGGTAGCAAAGGGGTTCACCGTAAAAGAGGGGATTGACTATGAAGAGACGTTGGCTCTAGTTGTTCGGTTCCCATCAATAAGGATTCTCCTCAGTCTAGCAGCAGCGGAAGACATAAAAATTCATCAGATGGATATTAAGACATCATTTCTCAATGGTGAGTTAGAGGAATAAATCTTCATGCGGCAACCAGAGGGATTCGTGGAGAATGGGGAAAAGAGCAAAGTCTGCAGGCTCATAAAGTCCTTATATGGGCTTAAGCAGGCTCCCCGACAGTGGAATAAGAAACTAGATGAGTTTCTCACCGGTCTATGATATATCCGAATTAGCTCTAACCATTATATTTATAGGTTTGAAAATGACAATGGTGTGATTTTCATTGCAATTTATGTGGATGATCTGTTGGTGTTAAGTAAGTCTTTGAAAAAGATCAATAAGTTAAAGATCTTAGAAGCAGATTTGATATGAAAGATTTAGGGGAGGCAAGGTATATTTTGGGAATCCAAATGGAGAGAGATAGGAAGAAAAGGGTTATCAGACTTACTCAAAAGGAAACAATAGGTAATATGCTTGAGAAGTTCCAGATGGAAAAGGCAAACAGTTGTACCACTCCTATGGACTTGAACAAAAGAAATGATGGGAAAGTAAAAGAGGAGTGATAATCTTATATGATGAGATGAGTCCAGACGAGAGAGAGTTTATGAAGTCTATTCGTTATAAACAGGTCGTAGGAAGTTTGATCTACTTTATGAACTGTACAAGGCCAGATATAGCGGTAGCAGTAGGATTCCTCAGTCGCAGTCTTAACGATCTTAGGAAGAGAGATTGGGAGGCAGCCAAGAGAGTCATGGGATATCTAGTAGGAACTAGCGAGTTATGGTTGCATTGGGGAGGGGAGCACACTAATATCACTACTTGGAGTGATGCCAATTATTGGGATGCACCTATGAGAAGATGCACTTCTGGATATGTGTTATATGTGGGGGAAGGTGCTTGCTGTTGGAGAAGCAAGCAACAAAAGGTGGTTGCTCAGTCCACTATAGAGGCTGAGTACATGGCCACTTGTTCTGCTGTGAAAGAGCTAATGTGGGTCAAGTCTTTGTTGCAAGAACTAGGGTATATGAAAGAGGGATTGCATGAAGTGTTTTGTGATAATCTGGCTGCAATTGCAATTGCAGCCAATCGAAAACATCATTTCAAGGCTAAGCATATGGATATATGACTAAGTTTTGTGAGGGAAAAAGTAGAAAATAAAACTGTGAATCTGGTGTATAGGGGGGATGAGGAAATGGTGGTTGATATGATGACAAAACCTGTGCCCTCTTCCAAGCTAAATTACTGTAGAGTAAAATGTGGTTTAAAGGAGAAAATAATATTAGACTAGAAAATATGGGGAGTGTTGAAATCACTGAGTTTAGGAGAGGAATTTTCTAGGTCTAAATTAGTAACTAAAAAGAAAAAAAAAAAAACATAGGTAGCTTGCCTCCACCTTCTCTCTCTAGCCCCCATACTTGTTGCAGTCACTGAAAGAGAGAGAGGGCGGTGGATCCATGGCTCTTTTAGCTCCATAGGCAAGGCTAAAGAGTGACCTAAGTCACTCTCAACTAAAAAGGTTGAGTCCGGCAGGACTCGAACCTTCGACCGACAAGCGAGGCGTAGCCGTCAAAGCTTACCAGTCTATCGTAGTAGTCCATTAGGATACATTGGGTGTGATTGTTATTTTAACAGTAATTAGAACATTAATCCGATTAACGGAATTACTATTAGAGGACATAGAAACTAGTTTGGTTTTATAGCACGCACGACAAAAATGTACCGGACATTTGTTTTCAACGGCGAGCATTAAAAGTCGGTTTAGATTTGACGACCCACATCATCGTCGTGATCACAGAATGGAGGCCTTGACGTTTTTTGGACGTGACATGACCTAGCAACACGTGGCAAGATATCATTAGGAAGCGGGAATCTCGTGAGCATTTGGACGAGTCTGAAGGAGACAAGCGTCCACTCCATGGCCTTATCGTACACAGGCCGTACAGAAAGTACATCGGCCTTAGTACGTTTCTGTACTGTACAGTCTTCTGATTGGTTTGTACATCAGTAGATAAGGGTTGTGAGAGGGGTTTAGAACTTAGAGGATTGAAGAGGTAGCCGCCTCTCTCCCAACAAGCATTGTATAAATATTAGCATCTTTGCCCCATGATAATTAATCGCCTGGTTGGGCGTTTCCAGTAATTATTTTTGCTGAGGACCCAGGGGAGTCTAGACTGCACAGGGGTGCAGTCAAAGTGTTTATTTGTCTGCTTATACAGCATTAATCTTATTTTGAAGTGGGCTAGCCAAAAGTTATCTAGAGGCTTCCTTGACTTTGTGATCTAATGGAGGACACAGAGTTACAGTTGTCACCCATCTACTGCTTTCAGGACTCTTAATTGCATTCGAGTAAGTGTGGGGTTTGCTGAAATGTGACAGTTTAGTTACCTTGTTGTTCACTTGTCTCTCTTAAAGTCTCTTGCTGCTTCTCTTTCATCTTTCAAACTGTGATGTTAAGATGGAGGGTAATCTAGGATTTCTCCGAACGACTTAATCTTCTCCCCTATCCGTGGAGTCGATCTCCGAACGTTCATCATCAATTTCCAGTCTTTTCTCGTTTCCTTCCTCGGTTTGAATCGAAAACTGTGACTCCAAGAGAGAGTCACTCTCGGTCAGAATTTACTCTTCCAATGCAAGGTCAAGTTGCACAGGAGTTCGGTTAGAAGAATTTGAATCAAACTCATTTTCAGATTCAATTCTATTTCTTACCAAAATGGTGTATTAAAAAAGATCTATACAATTCCATTCATCCATGACTACCAAGTGTTTTACTAGAATGATGTCTTTTCTTCCGAGATCATAAACTCTATATCCTTTTACATTTTCATCGTATCTAAGTAAGTATCTCGGTTTTCCTTTTGAAATTAATTTCCAATCAGATTTTTTTGTGTTTAGACTAAAACTTGATTTCAAAACACCTTGATGTGTGAAATATTAGGCTTTCTCCGTAACTAGGTCCATTGCTAAGCAAGGAGGTTAACATACAATCTTGCTGCACCCTTGTGCAGTGTGACTTCTTTAAGCCCATAGCAAAAGAATCATTGTAAATGCCCAACCAGGCAATAATCTATGGAGTGGCAAAGATGCCAATATTTATACAAGCTTGTTGGGAGAGAGGCGGCTACCTCCTCAATCCTCTAAGTTGTAAACCCCTCTCACAACCACTATCTACTGATGTACAAACCAATCAAAAAAATGTGTAGTACAGAAAGGTACTTTGGTCGATGTCTTTTCTATACGGCCTGTTTACAACAAGGCCATAGAGTGGGCGTTTGTCTCCGCCGAACACGTCCCCATATCTCGAAATTCCGGCTTCCCAAATTTATCCTGCCACGTGGCGCCAAGTCATATCATGCCCAAAAACTTCCAAAGCGGCTATTTCAAGATTTCGGCGATGACGCGTGCCGTCGGATCCAAACATGCTTTTAGTACTAGCCTTTGAAATTAATATTCCGTCTATTTAAACAAATATTCTATTTGTTCTATGTTCAAGTTTTTTCCAATATGTTAATTGACTTAATTCGATAGTACAAGTTTAAGTAATTATCACACCGTATGTATCCTAGCACTAGTCCTAGACTATAGGACAACGCTACCGACTACCGGCTACTAATCCTAGGGACCAGGATCAAATCTTTGGTTCGTCAGTCTTTTAACTAAAAACCAGTTTGTCTACTTTATGGTTATAGAAGCAGCCGTGGCTCCACCTCCCTCTCTTTCCACCAGTGACTACAACAAGTATGTGGATTAGAGGGAGGAATTGGAAGGAGGCTTCGTATACTTCCCTATTTATTTAATCTATTAAGACCTAGAAAATACTCCCTAAATCTAGTGATTTCAACACTGCCTTTATTTTCTGGTCTAATTTTAATTTCCGTTTTAATCCACATTTTTCTCTACAGTATTTTAACTTGGGTGATGGCACAAATTTGGTCATCATATCAACCACCGTTTCCCCATCACCTCTATACACAAGATTCACAATTTTGTTTTCAACCTTTTTATTCACAATATTTAGTCTTATGTCCATATGTTTAGCTTTGAAATGATGTTTGTGATAGGCTGCAATTGTAATGGCTGCCCGATTATCACAAAACACTTCATGCACTACCTCTTTCATATACCCTACTTTTTGCAATAAAGACTTGACCCACATTAACTCTTTAATAGCAAAATAAAAAGGCCATTTACTTTGCCTCCATAGTGGACTGAGCAACCACCTTTTGTTGCTTACTGCTCTTACACCAAGCACCTTCCCCCAGTTACAACACATACCTAGAAGTGCATCTTCTCATTGGTGCATCCCTATAACTGGCATCACTCCAAGTAGTGATGTCATTGTGTTCCCCTCCCAAATGCACTCACAATTCCTCGGTACCCACCAGATATCTCATGACTCTCTTGGTTGCCTTCCAGTCTCTCTTCTTAGCATCATAAAGAATCCTACTGAGGACTCTAACTGTTGCTGCTATGTTTGGTCTAGTACAATTCATAAAGTAGATTAAGCTTCCTACAACTTGTTTATAAGGAATAAACTTCATAAAGTGTCTTTTATCTGGGCTCATTTGATCATCTCAAATCATCCACATAAGTTGAAATAAAATTAACACCATTCTTATCTTCCAACATATAAAAAGAATGGTAAAAGCTCATCCGGGAATATCCTAAACTGGTGAGAAACTCATCTAGTTTTTTATTCCATTATCTGGGAGCCTGCTTCAGTCCATATAATGACTTTATGAGTCTACAGACTTTGTTCTCCTCTCTTTCGTCTACAAACCCCTCTGGTTGCAACATGAAGATATCTTCATCAAGTCTACCATTGAGGAAGGCGGTCTTAATATCCATCTAGTGTATTTCCATGTCTTCCGCTGCCGCTAGAGTGAGAAGAATTCCCACAGATGGGAATCAAACCACAGAAGCAAAAGTCTCCTCATAATCTATCCCTTATTTTTGGGTGAACCCTTTTGCTACAACCGAGCTTTATATCTCTCAATGGTATTATCACGATTGTGTTTCAGTTTAAACACTCATTTACACCCAATAGGTTTTTTGTCTGAAGACAGTCCACTAGCTCCCAAGTATTTGCTTCCATGATATAGGCCATTTCATCATTTATGGCTCTAACCCATCTGTATTTCTCCGACCTGTCCATTGCCTTCAAGTATGACTGAGGCTCATCAAGGTGGGACAGTTTAGTTACTTTGTGAGCGATTTGTTTTTCCTGTAGCCTTTTGCTACTTTTTTGTCCTCTCTCAAAGTCCGATGCTTGAATGGAGGGAAGTCTTGGGCTCCTCCTCACTGTCTCATCGGCTCCTCTATCCAAGGACGCCGGTCCTGACTCCTCTTTCTCTGTCTCCTTGGAGTGTATAGAGATATAAGGAGAATAAGATGTATCTCCCCCATCTTGGATCTCCCTTGAATCTGCAATCTTGTTTTCACTCATGTCATTTTTGGGAGTATTTCAGTCCTCATCACTCTCGAACTCAAAACTGATTTTATCTTCTTGGTGTGTTTGAACGGATCAAATGACTTCCCTTCATCGATGAAAACTAGGTGCTTTACTAGAATGATGTCTTGTTTTGCTAAGTCATAGACTCTGTATCCCTTGACATCCTCATCATATCCCACAAAATATCGCGGTTTCCCTTTAGCATCTAGCTTCTATTTTTTCTTATCCGTGTCAAGACTGTAAACTTGACTAACGAATTCTTCTAGGTGAGAAATATTTGGTTTTCTTCCAACCCATCTCTCATAAGGTGTTGTTCCTTTTACGGTTGTAGTAAGGACTTGATTATTAATGTAGTTAGCAGAGTTCATGGCTTCTACCTAGAACCTTTTTCCTATACTTTTATCAGCAAACATACTACATACACTATCTTCTAGAGTACGGTTCAGCCTCTCAGCTACCCCATTTTGTTTAAGATTATTTGGTATAGTTTTTTGGTGCTGGACTCCCTCATCCCTTAGGCATTCCTCTATCAGGTTAGAGGTATATTCTCCCCCCATTATCACTCCTTATCACTCCACTCTTTACATTCTTTAAAGTAAGTTGATGTTTCAGACTTTGTTTTTGGGAAGTAAACTCTAAAGTATCTGGACCAGTCGTCAGTAATTGTCAACATATACCTCTTCCCTTCAATTAAAGGTACTCTTGCCGGTCCGCATACATGCGTGGACCAAATCTAGTACTTTCTCACCTCTATATGTGAAAGTTTTGGGAAAGGGGAGTATGTGAGCCTTTCTTTGGGCACATCCACTACAATCACCCACCATTTCATTATCCCCAACCTGAATCCCTTGAACTACACCAACTTTTTTCATTTCCCTCAGCCTATCAAAATGCACATGCCCCAACCGCTTATGCCAAATCATCAAGTATGGAACACCAACATAGTAAGCACTCTTCTGTTCATTTCTCAGGTTAAGCCTAAACAGTCTTTGGCTACCTTTATCTGCTGTGAACTAGACTTCATCCATACTAAGCTGTGAACACTCCCTTTCTAGTGAAGGTATCAGATTCTTTATTATCTTACACAAAGGTAGAGACAAGGATTTTACTCAGCTAAGGAATGTAAAACACATCTGAGAATGTGAGTAAAGAAGTCTTACCCTCCACTAAGACATTTGTATCTACCAAACCCACTAGATCTTTAGTAACTACTCTCCCATCCCGATACTTTATCTCTATAATGGGGATCTTCTTAACTTGATAAAGAGGTTTTTGTCACGACACATATGTATGGATGAACCTGAGACGATGATACACCCTTCTGTGGAACTTCTCGAATGGCTCGAAGTGCACACTTCTTTCTTCGAGAAATCTCCTTCTCCTCTAGGTTCTCATCAAAGAGTTCCCCATCCTCCTCCTCAGAGGACTCGTCCTCCTTAGTCTCTCATTTTACTTGTGTGACCACAAATGCCTTCTTCTTTCCTTCTGCATTTTTGTGGTCTCCATTGACTCAAAGAATGAGCAACCTATGTAAAGCCTCTAGGATAATATTTGCCCCTTCTATTTTCCCGCTGAATAAGCGCCGCTCAAGCAAACAAATATTCTGACCACTCTTACCCCTCTGAGGACAAGACTCCCCTGAGTCAAACGCAAAATGAATCACTGAATTTGCTCCCCTGAGCAGTAAGTTATGGCTGGTCAAAGACGACCTTTATAGTTACAAGCTCTCCTAGAGAGCGGTACCTAAATTTCACTAAGTCCTCGTCTGCCTACTTACGACTGCCTACTACTAAACCCTAGTCCAATAGAAATACTATATTGTACAAGAAGGTACACTAGGCGGTGTACTTATTGTACGGCCATTGTACGACATGGCTTTCAAAGTGACGCTTGTCAAAACGGGAGCCATGGTTCATCCTCCCATCTTCTCCGGTATCCAATGGTATGGTGCCACGTGGGGTCGCATGACGCTATCCCCAAAGGTCGCCGAAAGTTTATTGCTGGTGGTGGCTGCAATTGTGGCTGTCCGATCATTTGTATTTATGCGGCTTCGATTCGTTTCCATGCATGAATTGATTAATGCATGTTTTCGTTAGTCTGCTGCAAATTAGTCTGTTTAACAAATACATGAATATGCGTGAAACGTAATACGTATATCGTTTCGCTAGTGCCTTAATGGATAAGGCTTAGGTCTATATAGTAGTCTGTAGACCCCGGTTCAAATCAGGCCAAATACAGTATTTTGCTACAAATAGTAAAATACCTTCTATTTCATTCTACCTCCTTCTAAATGACGCGGCAGCCATGGCGTGTCATTGGTTCTCTCTTTCTCTCTATTTAAATTCTAACTAAATAATAGAAGTGAAGTATTAATTACCTCTTATCAACACTCCCTTTAATTCTTAGTCACTTTTCAATTTTAATCCACAGTTTTCTCTACAATAAATCAACTTAAGGGAAGGCACTGGTTTTGTCATCATGTCTACAATCATTTCTTTATCAGTTTTATAAACCAGTTTAATGATTTTATTTTCATCCTTCTCTATGACAAAGCTTAGTCTAATATCCATATGCTTAGCTTTGAAGTGATGCTTTCGGATTAGCTGCAATAGAGATAGTAGCTTGATTATCACAAAAAACATTATGAGTTCTTGTCTTCATGAACCCAAGTTCTTCAATAAGAGATTTCACCCACATTAAGTCTTTGGTGGTAGCACAGGAAGCCATGTATTCAGCCTCAATAGTGGATTGAGCAACTACTTTTCCTTTTTTACCAGATCCAATTTGTAACACATATCTAGTCGTACACCGCCTTAAAGGCACATCTCCATAACTCGCATCACTCCAAGTTGTGCTGTCAGTGTGCTCCCCTCCCAAATGCAACCACAATTCCCTTGTCCCGACCAGATACCTCATCACCCTTTTGGCAGCCTCATAATCTCTCTTTCTTAATTCATTTAGACTCTTGTTGAGAACTCCTACGGCTGCAGCTATATCCGGCCCGGTACAATTCATAAAATATATTAAACAGCCTACAATCTGCCGATAAGGGATATTTTCCATAAATCTTCTTTTTATCTCATCTATCTTATCATTAATGATCAGTATTCCTCCCTCTTCACTCCCCTCACACACTTTCTTCAAATCCATAGGAGTAGTACATCCGTTTGCTTTCTCCATTTGAAATTTTTCTAGCATATTACTTATTGTTTCTTTTTGAGTGAGTCTTATAATCCTCTTCCATTTATCCCTCTCCATTTGAATTCCCAAAATGTACTTTGCTTCGCTGAGATCTTTCATGTTTAAGCGGCTTCTAAGATCCCGTTTTAGTTTGTTAATTTTATCCAAGGACTTGCTTAAGACCACAAATCATCCACATAAATAGCAATAAATATCACTCCATCCTCATCCTCAAATAAATATATGGAGTGATCTGAACTAATTCTGATATACCCCAAACTGGTCAGAAATTCGTCGAGCTTTATATTCCACTGTCGCGGGGCTTGCTTAAACCCATAGAGTGATTTTATCTGTTTGCAAACTTTGTTTTCTTCCCCAGTTTCCACGAATGCTTCCGGTTGCCTCATGTAAATTTCTTCTTCCAACTCTCCGTGCAAAAAGGTCGTTTTAATATCCATCTGGTGGATTTCCATATCCTCCGTTGCGGCTATACTTATATGGATTTTAACAGAAAGAAATCTGACTACAGGTGCAAAGGTTTCTTCGTAGTCTATCCCCTCTTTCTGAGTATAACCTTTTGCAACTAATAAAGCTTTGTACCTCTCAATGGTATTATCCAGGTTTAATTTAAGTTTAAAAACCCACTTACATCTGATCGATTTTCGGTCCGGTGGACAATCTACCAACTCCCATGTATTGGCTTCCATGATAGAGGCCATTTTTTCATTTATAGGTGTGATCCACCGGCTACTTTCTGGAGTGTTTATGGCCTCTAAGTATGTATGAGGTTCATCTGGGTGAGACATCTTTGTGAGTTGGTTATTTACTTGTCTTTCTTGAAGTCGTTTACTTCTTCTTCTTCCCCCTTCAAAATCGGACGCCGGTTGAGTTTTGTTTAGGGAGATTTTCAACTCCCCTATCTTCCAATTCTGGTGTCTCATCAAGTTCCTCATCGGTTTCAACTTCGTATTGTGACGTTGCCTCGGATGTTGTCCTTTCCTCCTTCTCTTTTGGTAGATCTGCAGATTTTTCTTTTTCTCCCTCTTCCTTCTCTTCATTTTAAAAGTCAAAGTCAGAAAACTGATCCGTTTCTAATCTGATTTTGACTTCCTTATTTTATTTGAATGGATCAGTGGACATCTCTTCATTCATCACCACTATGTGTTTTACCAGAATTATATCTCTCTTTTTCAAGTCATACACTCGGTATCCTTTTGTGCTCTCATCATATCCTACAAGATATCCTGGCTTCCCTCTCCCCTCTAACTTCCATTTAGTCTTATCGGAATCCAAACTGTAGACTTGACTTCCGAACACTCTCAAACTAGACAAATCAGGCTTTCTTCCTGTCCACCTCTTATACGGAGTTTCCTCCTTATTTGCTGAAGTTAAGACTCTATTTTTGATGAAATTAGCATAGTTTATAGACTCCGCCCAAAACTGCAACCCTATCCTCTTATCAGTTAACATACTTCTCGACATATCTCCTAAAGTTCTATTCACTCTTTCTGCTACTCCATTTTGTTCCGGATTATAAGGAACAGTTTTCTCATGATGAAATCCTTCTTCTTTAAGATATTCTTCAAATTCCCTTGAGGTGTATTCTTTCCCATTATCACTTCTTATCTCTTTTATTGAGGTTTCATGTAGTTTTTCACTCAATACTTTATACTCTTTAAAAAATCTTAATACCTTTGACTTATGTCTGAGAAAGTATACCTTCGTGTATCTAGACCAATCATCTGTGATGGTTAACATCTATCTCTTCCCCCCATGTGAAGCATACCTAGCAGGTCCCCAAACATCAGTGTGAACTAGATCTAATACTTTCTCTCTCCTAAATGTGGTTGCCTTTGGAAATGGAAGTCTATGAGTCTTTCCTTGGGCACATCCACTACAATCATCAAAGGTCTCATCATCCTCAAAAGTAATACCCTCCACTAGTCTTTTTTTCTTCATTTTCTTTCATCTATCTAGGTGCACATGCCCCAACCTTTTGTGCCAAAGCATCATCTCACTTGCACACGAGAACAGAACACTTTTTTCATTACAAAGAACAATTCTAAACTTTCCTTGACTGCCCTTCTCAGCTATGAAATAAACCTCATTATCAAAGCTTGCAGTGAAGATTCCTTTCCTAGTTCCTATTTCAAACTCTTTTTTCTCTAGGACAGCGGTTGAGACTAGGTTCTTGCTAAGTTGTGGAATGTAAAGAACGTCTGGGAGTGTTACAATTGAGGCCTTTCCATCAACTAGAACCTTCAAGTCAACAGTTCCAACAAGACTTGTGGTTTCTACTCTACCATCTACGTACTCTATCTCAACCGTTGGAATCTTTCTCAGTTTAGAGAACCACCTTTTATCTTTGCACATATGCATTGAGGCCCCTGAGTCTATGATCCACCCATCTTCAGGTGGATCCCTCTTACCTCCGAAAGCACACTTTTGTCTCCGTGGAATATCAACATGTTTTTCAGTGTTTTTCGGATTAAGAAGAAGATCCTCAAGCTCCTCAAGTTCCTCTTCCTGTTCCGTTTCTTCGTTCTCTTGCTCATCCTGAACTTGAGTTAGGAAAGCCTTTTTCTTTCCTCCATTTCTTGAGGTCCCTTGCCCATCTTTTTGTCGAAGATCTGCAAGTTTGCCACAATCTGCCATATAGTGTCCCGGTTTCTTGAAGAAGGGACATAATCCTCCTCGAGAAGTTCCTCTCCCATGTCTATCAAATCTGCCACCTCCGTGTCCTCTTCCTCCAAAGTTTTGATAGGGATCTTTTTCTCTCTCCTCATCATGCTTCCGCCAATCAGCTCCTACAGACAATGCTTGAACATTTGGACGCGCTCTCCTAAGCTCTATGGTTCTTTCTTTCACTAAAATCATTCCCACTATGTCATCCTAATGCCAATTGCTATCTCATATGTCTTGCAATCGATTAATGATATTCTCATACTCTTCAGGTTGTTTCATCATTAATGTGTTCACTCTTTGTCTCTAAGACCATGAGTTACCTGCACTCTCTAGCTCTCCAAATAATGCTACTAAATCATTGCAATAATTATTCATGCTTCCTCCTTTATAAGTATAAGCTGCAATCTTGTTTTCTGCCAACTGTTGTTGCTGCAATGATCCACTCTTATATTTGTTAACTAGTGATATCCAAATCTGAGATGAATATTTGACATGCATAAAGGAAATGGCAATGCCCTTTGCTACACTTTTAAGAATTAAGAGCTTAGCAACCTTGTCTTTGTAGTTCCACTTTTCATACTCTGATCTTTCGATCTGAACCCTTGTCGTCGTTGTTGGTGGTGCTGCTGCCAATATCGCCTTTGGCAATGGTGTCACTTGAGTTGTAACTCTTCCCATTTCTCCTTCCATGACAATCTCGTCTCTTTCCTCGTCTTCATCCTCAGTGATGGTGGAAGCTTTTCTACCTACTGTAGAGGCGGAGGTGCCAAAAAAACGCGTTCCTCCAAACCCAAGTGGAGGTGGACATCGAACTTGTCCGGACACTATGCCCCATAGGTGTTTCTCAAATAGTTCTCCCTCCATCATCATTTCCCAATAAAAAAAGTCTGCCCCATCAAATATGGGCACCCTAGAGGGTGGGCCCATAACCTGCAATTCTGTGGTCTCTATTGACCCAAAGAATGAGCAGCCTATGTAAAGCCTCTAAGATAATATTTTCCCCTTCTACTTTCTCACTGAATGAGCGCCACCCAGGCACACAAATATTATGACCACTCTCACCCGTTTGAGGACAAGACTCCCCTGAGTCAAACGCAAAAAGATTCACTGAATTTGCTTCCCTGAGCAGTAAGTTATGGCTGGCCAAAGATGACCTTTATAATTACAAGCTCTCTTAAAGAGCGGTACCTAAATTTCACTAATTCCTCGTCTGCCTACTTACGACTGCCTACTACTAAACCCTATTCCAATAGAAACACTATATAGTACAAGAAGGTACACTAGGCGGTGTACTTATTGTACGTCCATTGTACGACATGGCTTTCAAAGTGACGTTTGTCAAAACGGGAGCCATGGTTCATCCTCTCATCTTCTCCGGTATCCAATGGTATGGTGCCACGTGGGGTCGCGTGACGCTATCCCCAAAGGCCGCCGAAAGTTTATTGCGGGTGGTGGCTGCAATTGTCGTCATCCGATCATTTGTTTTTATGCGGCTTCGATTCGTTTCCATGCATGAATTGATTAATGTGTGTTTTCGTTAGTCTGTTGCAAATTAGTATGTTTAACAAATACATAAATTTGCGTGCAACGTAATACGTAGATCGTTTCGCTAGTGCCTTAATGGATAAGGCTTAGGTCTATATAGTAGTCTGTAGACCCCGGTTCAAATTCGGCCAAAGGCATAATTTTGCTACAAATTGTAAAATACCTTCTATTTCATTCTACCTCCTTCTAAATGACGCGGCAGCCATGGCGTGTCTTTGGTTCTCTCTTTCTCTCTCTTTACATTCTAACTAAATTATAGAAGTGAACTATTAATTACCTCTTTTCAACACCTTCGGAAGGCTCCCCTCCACGGTTCTTTTGGAGCCTCAACTCCGAAAGCTTGGTACACTTCACCATGAAGTGTCTTGGCTTTTTGCAAAAGTGACAAATACTATTTGGTGGCCTTAGTCCTCCAAATTGATCTCTTTTGAAGGTGATGTATGGCTTCCTCGAATCCTTTCTCCACCGATTTGCTCCAGCAACTAGAGCTTGAATGTTTTTTCCTCCTCTTCAAATCTCGATGGTGTTCTCTTACACAAGTATCTTCTGAACCACAACTGTCATCCATTTCCTGCACTCGGTACACTATGTTTTTATACTCGTCAGGCAACTTTTTGATATGGGTGTTGACTTTCATCTTCATTGTTCTTGTTCATCCGGGACTTTCCATCTCCATATATGAACAAGAGAGATCATTACAGTAGTCTAAAATCTTTCTCTCTTTGTAAGTGTAATCCCTTAGCCTTTGCTCGGCCACCTGGAGCTCTTGAATAGTACCGGCTCTATAGATCTCCACTAAAGTCACCCACACTTTCTCCGCCTTGTGAATGTGAAGATGGGAAGTTGCAAAAGCTTGAGTAATGTGCCTGAGGATGAAATGCTTGGCCGCCATGTTTGTGCATTCCCACATTTGAGTATCATTTTCCTCGGTCTTCACAACGACCGCTCCAGGTGTCGCGGCGATAGGGGTAATAGGTGTCTCCTACTTTTTTCCCTTTTTAGACACATTGTTGGTCGTACCGTCTGCCTCCTCCGTTGGAGCAGATACTGCTAGAGAAAGCCTCACTCCACCAAACCCTTGTGGGATTTCCAAAGACGGACGTTTCACTTGTCCACTGACAATGCCTCAGTATCGTTTCTCAAACAAAGCCCCTGTCATCATTGCTTCACAATAGATAAATCCAGATCCGTTGAAGATGGGCACCGTAGAGGGTGGGCCCATAACCTGTAACTTTGTGTCTCCCAATGGACCAAAGATTTGAAAAATCCTCTAGGTAGTTTTTAACTGACCCCTTTTCAACTAGGACCACTGCTACCCAAGTAGGAAAACATACAATCTTGCTGCACCACTGTGCAGTCTAGACTCCTTTGAGTCCATAGCAAAAAGAATCAATGCAAACGCCCAACCAGGCGATAAACTATGCAGTGGCAAAGATGCCAATATTTTTACAAGCTTGTTGGGAGATAGGCGGCTACCTCCTCAATCCTCCAAGTTCTAAACCCCTCTCACAACCCTATCTATTGATGTACGGACAAATTAGAAGACTCTGTAGTACAAAAAGGTACTATGGCCGATGTCATTTTTGTATGGCATGTGTACAACAAGGCCATGGAGTGGACGCCTGTCTCCTCCGCACTTGTCATCATGTTCACTGGGATCCGCGCTTCTCAATGTTATCTTGCCACGTGGCGCCAAGTCATGTCATGCCCAATAAGTGCCAAAGCGGCCATTTCGGGATCTCGGCGATGACGCGTGCCGTCGGATCCAAACCGACCTTTAGTACTAGCAGTTGAAATTAGTATTCAGTTTATCTAAACAAATATTCTATCTGTTTCTATGTTCCTTTTTATACCAATCCGTTAATCGGCCTAATTCGATAGTACAAGTTTTAGTAATTATCACACCATATGTATCCTAACACTAGTCCTAGACTATAGGACAACGCTACCGGCTACCGGTTGATGATCTTAGTGACTAGGATCAAATACTTGGTCTATCAGTCTTTTTACTAAAAACTTTAGTCTCTTTCTTAGTTGAAGAAGCAGCCATGGCTCCACCTTCCTCCCTTTCCTTCAATGAGTGGAACAAGTATGTGGGTTAGAGGGAGGAGGTGGAAGCAGGCTGCCTACACTTCCTTTTTTATTTAATCTATTAAGACCTAGAAAATACTCCATAAATTTATTGATTTCAACATCTCATGGTCCATCTTTTTTAAGGTGTTTGTCCATTTGCCGCCGAGGTAAGGACTCTATTTTTGTGATAGTTGGCACAATTCATAGCTTCTACCCAAAAACTTTTCCTTATCTCTTTATCTGTCAGCATACTACGGGCACTATCACTTAAGGTCCGATTTAGTCTTTCGGCTATTCCATTTTTTTGTGGGTTCTTTGGAAATGTCTTTTGGTGTTGAACCCCTTCCTCTTTCAAAAAATCCTCAAACTCATTAGAAGTGTATTCCCCCCATTATCACTCCTCACTCTTTTGATAGGTGTCTCATGAAGCTTTTCACTCCATGCTTTATACTCTTTAAAATAAGTCGAAGCCTCAGATTTGTTTTTCAAAAATATACTTTATAGTATCTAGACCAATCATCACTGATAGTAAGCATAATTTTTTTCCCTCCAAGTGATGGCACTTTAGCCGGTCCCCATATGTCAATGTCAACTAGATCTAAGACTTTTTTGCCTTTATATGTTGCACTTTTTGGGAAAGGCAATCTGTGGGCCTTACCTTGAGCACATCCACTACAATCATCTAAGGTCTCATTATCTCCGAAATATATTCCCTCAACTACACCCATTTTCATCATTACATTCAATCTATCTAGATGCACATGTCCCAATCTTTTAGGCCATATCATCAAATAACCTACACCGGCATAGTACACTCCCATCTTTTTATTACTCGAATTCAGCCTAAACATTCTTTGGCTACCCTTTTCAGCTGTGAAGTACACTTCATTCTCATAGCTAGCAAAAAAGGTTTTTTTTTTAGTACCAGTCTAAAAACCCTTATCATCTAAGACCGACGTAGCGATAAGATTTTTGTTCGACGCAGGGATAAAAAAAACATCTGAAAAAGTGACTATGGATGTCTTATCATCAACTAAGACTCTCAGATCTAGTGATCCTATTAAATTAGTGGTTACCATTCTTCCATCCCCATACTCTATCTCTACCGCAGGGATCTTTCTCATTGTGGTAAACAATGGTTTTACTCTACACATATACATAAAGGCTCTTGAATCAATAATCTATCCTTCTTCAAGAGCTTCCTTTACTCCACCGAAAGCACACTTTTGCCTCCTAGGAATCTCCGACTCACCTTTCACCTCCAGCTCCTCGTTCAGGAGAAGTTCTCCATCGTCCTCATCAGAATCCTCTTCGATGAATTGTGTTGCCACAAATGCCTTTTTCTTTCCTACGACTAGTTTTCCGATCTGCTCCTTTTTCAATAATAGTTCTGTTTGTTTAGTACACTCCGCCATGTAATGTCCCGGCTTCTTACAAAAGTGACAAAGCCCCTTCGGAGGCCTCGATCCGGATCCGTCCGATTGATTTCCTCTTCTTCCTCCACTAAAGTTGCCATAAGGTTTCTTGGAATCGTTATCCCCCCAATTAGTTCCAACAGCAAATGCTTGAACACTCTTTCCTCCTATCTTAATCTCAATTGTGCTTTCACGAACCAAAAAAAATTCCCACAACAAAGTTCCAGATCCATCGATAATCTGGCAAGTCTTGAACCCTATTAACAATGTTTTCATAGTCATATGGGAGTTTCATCAACAAAGTAGTCACCTTCTCTTCCTCAGTCTCCCTTTTCCCCGCACTCTCCAACTCTATAAATAACCTGGCCAAGTCATTACAAAAGTCTAACATCTTTCCCACTTTGTACACTTATGCCTGTACCTTCTGATATGCCAACTTCTGCTGTTGAACCGTACCACTCTTGTAAATGTTGACAAGAGCCTCCCAAAACTCGCCCGCCCTCTCCACATGAAGATGAGATGTAGCCACTGCTTGAGTGAGACGCCCGAGAATAAAATGAGTCGCCACGGTATTGTTGAGATCCTTGATTTCAGTATCATTTGCCTCGGTTTTCTGAACATTTGCTACAGGAACCGATCTAGTAGCCATCGGTGTGAGTTTCTCCTTCCCTTTCTCCTTCCCTTTCTCCTTCCCTATGTCCGACACAATGCTTTCCCCAATATCATCTACCACCTTTGCCTTTGCTGCTCCTCCTTTGAATTGAGATCCTCCAAACCTTGGTGTAACTCCCAATTTTGCGGAAGGCAGACGCACACGACCACTCACAATTCCCTATAGTCGTTTTTCAAACAATGCACCCCTCATCATGGTTTCCCAATAAATGAACCCTGATCCATTGAAAATGGGCACCCTAGAGGGGGGGGCCATAACCTGTAATTCTATGATCTCCATTGGTTCACAGAATGTCTAGCTTATAAGAAGTCTCTAGGATAATTGTTGCACTTTTGACTTTGGCAATGAATAAGAGTGACCCTGGCACGCAAAAACTCTGACCGAATACATCTTTGTGTAGCCGGGACTTCCTTGAGTTTGCAGCAAAAAGAATCACTGAAATTGCTCACCTGAGCATTAAGTTATGGCTGACGAAAGTTGGCCTATAAACACAAATGCACTTTGGGAGAGAGGCGAAAACCTAAATTTTTCGAAGTCCTAAGCTTCCTTTTTGAGCCTACTACTAGCGTACTCGAGCCAATCAAAACATTGTATGGTACAAGAAAGTACATGTACCGCTGTACTTTTTATACGACCGTTGTACGGCATGGCCGCTCCGCTGACGCGTGTCAGTTCCTAAGCCGTAGTTGCTCCTCCCGTAATATCCGCTGACAAATCATAACTCGCCACGTGTCATCCGCTGACATCTGCTCCGCAAACCGCCAAAAGTCCACTTCGGTATACTTGCTCTTTTGTGAGCCGTTCGATTTGATCCGGACAATTGATTTCGTTCGTCGAAGTTAAATGTCGTTTCGTACATTCTGTGCGATCCGGATTTCGTGCGGACCAATACTTTTCCATGTTCAATATGTCTCGTAAACTGTTAAATGAAATTTGTCGTTCCGTAATGTTTAAATATTTATCGTACTCTATTTACTTTAACGATCTCCATAACCTAACGAATAAGACGGACAGCTACGCTGTACGGCGTTTATCCGAAAGGCCGCATGATCAAACCCTGATTCAGTCATCTATCTTTTGCAGGAGCCGTGTCTTCTGCTCCATCTGTCTGTCTCCTTGTCTGCTAGGGGCAAGCATGGCTGCCTATGGCTGCCTGCTAGTCCTCAGTGACTACGACAAGTATGAAAACTGCAGTAAGACCATAAGCAAATGAACTAGAATATAAAATATTTTTTTCAACACTTGTACCCAAATTGTACAATTAATCATTGATTTATTGCTCAGAGGTGATGTCAACCATCAAATTCACATTTTCCCGTTAACCAGGGCTATGACCAATGTTGTCGTTAAAGGCACACATTTGCTAATCTTAAGCAATTATCGCGATACAAATCCTCACAAACATGCCAATTAATGGGCAAGGGAGAGCACATAAGACGGTTACACAACAGTGTTCATGATCTCAAAGTTTTAAAATGATATAATCGCGCAGTTTGCGTGATGACATTCAAAAAACTCAACAACATTACCTATAGGGAACTATGTAGGCAGGAAATACTGCAAATCAAATAGTCAGAGTTCAGCCATCGGGCAAACAATTTGCGGATACTGTAATCGCTGAAAACTGCAGTTACACAAGTTTCAGCGTTTACCGACTGAAATGACAAACTCCGTACAAAATATGCACAAACTAAATACAAAAAGAAATTACCACAATGACTGCTTAGAAAAGGAGCATTACCATTAACTTCTTTACTAAGTATGAGAGTTAATTATTTCAGCAGCAACTAATATTAGCCAGAATTTCTGCAAATTATCTTATTTTTTTAGTTTGCTGTATACGCATCATACAAGAGGCCAACGGCCAATACTCTGATATATGAAAGTAATCGCAGCATTTCCAGAATACGTAATTACCCTATTACACACAAACAATTAACTAACGCTGTCTGTAAGTTAACAGCAAAATGGTACTGGACCCAGAACCTGACTTCCAAGCATCGAACTTTCATAACAACCACGCTGGAGACAGCAATTAAATGAAAGAGCTCCTCAACCTGGGCAGATAATGACAAACAGTGTCCTTGATTATCAAAAGCCAGAAAATTGTTGCGCTTTAATGCCCATCGCTGGTGGTGTTAAACCGTTCTTTTCAGTCAGTAGACCATCTTGAGATTTATTTCCTACTGTTTGATTATATTTTTCAACGACTCAACCAAAAGGTCAGACCTTTCCCGCCTCAAAAAGGAAATTTGACAGTTACAAAACAATGTTGGCATTTTGTTTCCCGTAAGATGTTTAAAATTATCAGCAATGGGCAGTGTAGCATGCTATGTGCACAAAAAAGATGAGCATAAGCCTAAGATCTGGACAACATAATGATTGAGAGGTAATGCCAAAGACGGGGCCGTAAATTCACACCTCCAAAAACAAAAAGTGTCACACAAAACAAACTCAATTAACTCTTGTAGACAAGATTTGACAATGTACAGGCAGGACGAGGTAAACTAGAAGCTCTTGATAGTTCTGTGGTTGGAACTGTTCAACAATGTACACGGCGGCTATCAAAAACAACTTTCACACAACAAGAAAAAACAAAAAAAATACATCAGCAGCAACAAAAAAAATACATTCGTGACGGGTAACGGAGAGCTCGGAAGGCACGGGCAACGGCTGAAGTTCCCACTAAACAATGCTACTACACATAGAGAAAATACACCTGGTCGCCGTCAGGTCGTAAGGCTTGTCTCACTACCTGCCAAGTGTGACACCTCCGGTTCACTAGTAGTGCAGTGCCAGACCTCAGTTAAGGAGCGTAGATTCTGTCCAGATAAACCGCAAGACCATCAAAGTCGTAAAAACGAAGCTTCTCGCTGATTATGCAAGGTACCTGTAAAGTTTCCTATCTGTCTTGTCACGCTCCAAGAATTCGCGCTCTATGAGACTCTCTATGCGCTTCTTGATGATGGCTGGGTTTGGCAAGAATCGGACTTGCAACTGCTTTGTCACCTCACTGTAGGTGAGTGGAGGACACAAGAAAAACAAAGATGTCAGACACTCCCTTGCAATAATTAGAAAAATACAAGAATGCTAAAACACAATATTGAAAGTTTGCAGGCTGATGGAGGTATTCTGGGAGAGTCACATTACATGCTGGCTACATCAGCACATAAATGACACTTTAATCATACTATATGGATTAGAGTGCCAACAGGGGTCAAACACCTGAAATTGCCGCCTAAACTCAATTTGTTTTGCATACACAAAAGCCCTTGCGTGGTTACCAATCCAAGCGATTGTGTCCCATGCAGCCCCAGGTTTGAAGCTTCGTCAATCAAGGAAACCCTTCACAACAACTGACACTCTTTATCGTCTGTAATGTTCAGAAAAATATTCAGATATGCTGGCAATGCTGCCCTAGCAAACTTCCTGTCTACCTGGCTTTGTTTGAAGTCCTTCCTTTACTCCTACAGTACGTAACAGACCTTCATAAAGATGAACAATACGGAAAGAAATAAAGAAGGCGGATGACATAAAAACAGATGCAAACCAAGGACTTTGCTAGAGTTCTAAATTTGAAAATATTTCAGACCTTACCAGGGTCATTTTGCCGCGCATGCATTACAAGAATAAAGCCAGCTTTTACATACATAACAAAATTTACTCAAAATAGCAGGACCATGATTTGAGTAAACCGCCCTTTAACCGGCAAATAATTGCAAGCATCTAGCATTAGACGCAAACCATGCGGAAATTCACAGAGATGTTTTATGACCTTGCTATACATAACTTGTTCCTTCTTCCCCCCCACAAAAGAAAAGTTCAAGACCCACTAACCTGATGATATTGTTGTGGTCCAGCACTCTCCTTGACTTCATGATCCGCACAATTGCAGCCTCAATCTGTGGCTTACGATCCTCTTCAACTTTCTGCCTAGTCTCCTGCTTTTCTGGCTCAGACTCCTTTTGTGCAGAGACTGTACCAATCTTCACCTGTTATCACATGCCAAGTCACATTGAAGGCCTATGAGTGGCAGCAATCTGGTGATCGAACCAGCAATATGGGTTACAGATGTAATAATGTCAGGCAACTCTTAAGCTCGATGCAAATGCTGCAAAGTCAAACGGAGACTCGTGCTGTGATGGAAACACAGGCCTTCTTTTAGGCTTCAAGGCTCGAACAACCACAATCACAGCAACTTTGTCAAGAGGGAGAGGTCACTGCAGTAATAGATTATCCCGAAAAGAATTAGATCTTAATCCAGGAAGTTCGCTTCTGTTTGAATGTCAAAACTGGAGCAAAATAACTAGTAGGAGGCAGACCATGGTTTGGCGGGTTCAGGCAGCCCAAGTCAAACCACAAAAGAAAGAGGATACTGCAAACTTATTGAGTACAAAGATCAAACAGACATCGAACAGACAAACTCTGGACCCCCCCTTGACAGAAAACCTTTCGAAGAATCTAACTCTAAACCATAAACACACAACAACTCCAAGTATTCAGGCACAGTTAGGAAAACAGCAATCACACTGATTTGAAAATGAGTGAAAAGTTTAGAGACACTTTGTAAACACCCTACAAGTGGGACTGCAAACACTGCACTTCATCGAAAGAATAAAATCCAAACTCACAGCTTGCTGCCTAACATTGGTTTGAAAAGGATTTACTTTCTGAACTTCACCCCATGGAGCAAATTTATTCCCTAATTCACTAAGAACAACTGGAAAATCATCAGTAGAAGCAATTTTGTTTGTTTTAAAAGTATCCATCTACCTAAGTGCCAGCAAAAGTCCGATTTACATAAAGAAAGGAGGAACCTAGAAAGAATAAAGAATGGTGTATGATGCCGGTGTAACAGAGTCGAAATGACAGGACGCAGGCAGTCACAACTTACGTACGACCTTCCAGCAGTCTTACATGGCTATATACACTGTTAACACTTTACCCAGACTTACGGTGCACTGATTCGCTGTACGGGATATCAGTGACACATACCAAGAACTCTACTCCAATCTACAACAAACAATTGCTGTCAATCAAACACCATAAATTTCCTATACTTTTTCTGGTGAGGAGCCCTAGTGAGGCAGTTCCAGGTGCTTCAGGCTACTGAAACAGTTGAAAGCAAAAAGGCCTGGCAGGAGATAAGAACCCTGCTATTAACTTCCGCCTTCTCAGTTACGTCAACAAAACAATAAAAAAGACAAAAAAACAACCAAAATCAAGTCACGCGCCAGATGAATGCGATGAAAACAAAAGAAGCATGCTATAGTAGTAACCTCAATCACTAAAGACATCCTACAATAATACACACTGTATGGTTAAAATGGGCATTAAACACGAAGAAGAAAAATAACAGATTCAGTCATGACAAGCAGGGAAATTTGCGAAATTCTCAGCAGTCAAAATGACCCTAGTATGGGAGATAATTCACAAAATCACAAAAACTTGATACCTGCACCTTTGGACCATTCTTGACCTTATTTTGACCCTCACCCAACTTCTTGATAGATAACAAGAAACTCGATCTTACTTAAGTTCCAGCAAAACTTAAAAATCCACTGTCATTGACTTAACAACAATCATAATGCACATTAGAATCAATCCACAACATATCCAGGCTTCTTTCCTGCACTCATTGCCATGGGCTTCAACAATACAGTGATGAACCTGTAATGCACCTACCGACAACTGCCAATCAGATTTTCTGTTAATGTGCGTTGATAAACATTTTTTTGTGAGAAAACAACTGGCTGGAACAAGACCCAGGACAAAGGTGTCTACTTGTCGCTAAAAAATAATATAAACATAAACTTCAGAAGAGTGGTAATATCACAACAATCCCTACCACTGATTCACATCCACCAGATTTTACCTTATAAAACTTGCTAGAAAACTTCTCATTGAAGTAAAACAGGTCCTCTTCGTTGACTTCCTTACTCATGGGTTCCTTCCGTAGTACATTCTTGCCTTTGACCAGTGCAAGCGATTGCAAATTGCGTTTCAAGTCAAGTGCCGGAATATCAGTAGCCTGCTCGATATCCTTGTACGAAAGGCAATCGGACATGTTGAATAATAAGAGGATGCACATCTGCAGACATGCAAAATATCGCCAAAAACAGCTTTGTCATTCTGTCAACAAACATCAGCATAACAACCAAAAGAATTAAACTTGGTGAAGCAAATAAACGCTTTAAAGATTCTAGTGATAAAAAAAAAAGTCAATCAAAACTCTAACTACGTACACACATGTATATGTATACGTGTATGCATATATATATACATGTATGTATATGCATATGTATACGTATATAAATATACGTACACACATATAAGTATGCATATACATATACATATACATATACATAAACACATACATATACATATACATATGCATCTGCATATATGCATATACATATACATATACATACACATATACATATGCATATACATATACATATACATCTGCATATACATATACACATACATATACATATACATATACATATTTCAGATATCCCTAAATATAACTGTTAACTATTCATGTGCACTGAGATTTAACTCCTGGAGAAACTGAAAATTCAGTTTCAAGAAGGTCTACTGTTAATGATGCGTTTCCAATTAAAAAGTAACATAGGAAACAATGCTAATGACTGAGCACGAAAGCTCTTTCAAAATGACAAAGCAGGAAACCAGCTCTTCCAAAAAAATTACATATTTATAACAAAAGCGACAGACTAATTTATCATAACCAGAACACAGACTTTTTCTAAGTAAATCTAGGTCAGATTAACTTTTGCTATCAGCTTACTGTAACTACACCGCCCATCACTATCAGAGTAAAGGAATTATTGATGTAAATGTGACATTAGAATGTATAATACTAATTTAGTGAAGGGAGATCTGGCAGGTTATAGTCCATTCCCTTAAGTAGTGTTTAGCACTAATTTATGATTTTTGGGCCAAAAAAAGTTGCAATCCAATTCGTGTCATTAACTCTACCAGTACAAGCAGTGTAGCCTGCGGCAAAGAAAATAATACCTGGTATGTGGAAACGCTTAGTTCATACTTCCGATTATCAAAGCATGCGCGTAAATCCGCATTTCCCATGTTAGTCTGCCAAGACAGCCGTCTTCCAGTGTGTGTTGATAAATAGTGTTGCTTAAACTTGTCGCACATAGCCAACATCTCAGAGGGTAAGTTGCACCGAGCGCCAGCTTGAGTTGGCCAGGAACCAGCAGTCAGCACCTGGACAGACAAAGTGGGACCCTCACTGCCTAGTCCTTCTGCTGCTAGTACAGCCTGGAAAGCCGCCATTGTATCCTTTGATGTTTTCATATCTGTGAACATACCCTCAAGCTTTGATGTGAACTGGTAGCCACATTCAGTCTTAAGTTTTACAATCAAACTCCGTTCTGCATCATCTGACACTGTCCTTCCTGACAAAAGTCTCTTGGCTAAATGTTGTTTATAATACTTTTCAAACACATCTTTCTCTTGCAGATAACGGAAAAGCATCATAACTTTGTCCAAAACAGTTTCCACGTCTTCTTCACTAACTCCCTTCAAACCTTTACGAAGTTTATCATCCACAAAAAGCGAGATGAACTCTGGAGACCTCGGATTTAAGTTTATGAAGAACTCAAATGCACTATTTAAAGCATTCTGAAAAGACTTGTCATTTGCAAAAGGTTGCTGGATCAATTTATCATATTTGTCCTTCATATCCAGGAGACGCTGAACAAATTCAACAGGGTCCTTTGACCTGTCACCACAGCCAAGATGACAATCAAAATGATGTCAGCGGAAGAACTAACACCCCTGTGCCAAGTGCATCATTGTAGGAGCATGAAAACACAGGTTGTGCACTGACTCCTCTAATCATCTGGCCATCCTCTTTATGGTTTGTGATTCACAAAAACTCAAAATCAGTTTGGACCTTCATCCAAACTACTGACAAATTCAGCTCACTTTGACCTTCTGCAGCTGCAAGTGCCCACCCATAGTATCTACGATCAGGGTGGCAGCTGCCAATTTTCCTGATACAGATATCTATACATGCAATACTTTCCAAATCATAATGCTAACCTTTCTGAATCAGTGACAAGCTGCTTCCCGGTCTCCCGAAGATGAATCGACAAAACATCCAGCAAAGTCTTCAGCCCAGTAGGGACACGCTTGAACAGCGAATACATACGAGCCAAATCCTGGCAAAGCAATTTCACATGCAAACAAAGGATTGGAATGTAGGCAAGTTCTTCCCAAAAGCCCTATCCTGACCCTTCTGATCCACAGTCACAAGGGAAGAACATAAAATCCACAACCTGAACAACCACGGATGACGAAACATTACAACATTACAACAAAACATGCACAATTTAAAAATAAACTGACATAAATTTGGCAAAGTTGAATATTCACCTCGTAACAATCATTTTCCAGCATGGAGACCATTCCTGAATTTTCCCTTTCCACAAGAAGCTTCATGTGATTCCCAATCATCTCACGTTCCACGACTCCTGTGATTTGTGCTTCACTTTCGGAATCCAGATAATGTGTCACACGATCAATTTCTTCATTCAACCTTCGTTCAGCTTTCTTCAGATAGTCTGCGCAGTCGCTTGTTTCCAAATATTGTTGTGACTCAATACGGTAAAAGTCAGATGCCGCATCCAAAAAGTGTTTCTCAAAGTCTTCCTGATACACATTTGCCCCTAAATCCACATACATTTTGACAACGCTGCGCATAAGACTCCTGTTTATCACTTCACCTGTACGCTCTTTATGAACTAAATCTAATAAAATCTCCTGCAACCTGTCCTTAATTTTGGGAGCACGGACAATGTGATCCCGCCAAAGATTTAAACCAAGATCATGGACAGGGGTCTTCTTGTTATTGTTTACATAAGTGCGGTCCATGTACATCAAAATATCACGAATCATTTGCAGTGACTTGTTGTGGTCAGCCCATCTATTATTCAGTTCCACAAGAAAAAGGTCTCCCTGCCCAGCTTCAACTATGCTGGCTATGTCCTTCAGATGGCCCGTCATTGTACTCACGAGACCAGAATACAGTTTGTCCCCAAACTTGTGAAGGACCATGTTGTATGCGCTCCTGTCCCAGCACCATAGTGTACTCAATTAACTTGATAGCAACATTTCCTCATCTATTTTTAGTGCAGAAAGACGGTGAATCTGCTCGAATAACTACACATGATGTCATAAGTTGCACTGAAGCAAAACCTTAGGACTGTATACATGTCCCTTAGTCAAAGATGGATTTTAAAATGTCATTCTTCCACAGTCTACCTTAGAAAAGCATGGACAATTCTACGCATGAGGAGGAAAAAAGCCGCTGCGAGATACAATTAAACAATACGGCGCAGTAATAAATCACAAGCGTCTCCATGACTGATGACAACAAACAAGTTTGACAGCCACATCTAGGAGCTGACGTCAATGATGCTGTAGACATGTTCGGCTAAACAAAGCTGACATCAAGAGTGTGAATGACCTCAACTGATCTCAACGAAGCTGTGTACTTTGCAATATCAAGAAGATAGGTTAAATGTTCCATACCCACAATGCCTGAAGCTTCAACTACAAAACATTAAACTAAAAGAAACAGTTATGACACATGACGTGATTTTTTGCAACATGCACAAGCGATAGAAGTAGAATAATCCCTTGATCAAAAACTGATACCTGTACAGTTCCTCGAAGCTAAGGCCGCTAGCATTGTGGTTGTAAATTTCATGAATCGCGTCTTCCAAAATCCTCCAAGTCTTCTCAGCATACATGGGATCCATCTCAACCTTGTGCCTGAATGGCTCTATCCTAAACGCTCGCTTCTTCACCGGCTGACTCATTGTGCTCCTTATCTTCCGCAGCAGTTTCTTTCCAAGAGTTTGAGGCGACTTACAAACCCTAACTTGCAAGAGAAAACTATGAAAGATTGCGATTAAGACAACTGACTAGGTCAAAGCTGTCAACTGTTAAGAGCGGGTAGAACTATAGGTTGACTTTCTTCTCTGCATACTTTTCAACACTTTGTCGAACAAACTTCATTAAAGCTTTCAAATCGGAATGGTGAACCTCCTGCTGGTGTAGCAAATTTACCAAGGCTCTCTCAACAGTCAATTAGTCAACGATGATATTATGCCAGCATGGTGCAAATTGGCAGACGTATGTGCCATATGACATATGTCAAAAATGACGTCCATGCGATATTTCGACTTTGCGAGTGTTCGTAAGGCGTGGCATGAATTTAGGTTCGGTTCAGGCCAAAACGGAACTGGACTGAGCCAAACCGAACCGAACCGAACCGAACCGAACCAGGCCGACTGCTGCCCGGCTCAATGCGAGTGATGATATTAAAAAATTCAACACATCCTATGCTAATACACAGGTGTCCGGAGTCTCGCCATCTCTCTCGCTGCCATGTGGCGCCTGGACGTAGCCTCTGGGGACAGTCTGTGGCTGAACAGCGTAAGCGACTTCCCTGGCCGACAGGTATGGCAGTACGATGCGCAAGCGGGCACTGCTGAGGACCGAAGCCACGTGGAGGGTCTGCGGGAAGCCTTTACCCGGGCTCGTTTCCATCAGAAACACAGTAGCGATGAGCTCATGCGCTATGGGGTGAGAATACGAGCAGTCTGAGTGGGTGTATTTTTTCATTGATATTGGAAGAGAGGGAATGGGAGAGAGAGTTGGGCAAAGGAGTGGTTTGTGTCAGGGATCTTGACTCTCAAAGGCATCGGTTTGGAGTTCAAGTTTTTCTGGAGAACAAATATTTTGGCTATCGGCAATGTGGTCATAGGATCAATATTTCTCTTCTTAGCTGCCATTTAGGTTTCGATGTTCTCCTATTTCTATTCTATTGCCATGACAAGGAGAAATTGACAGGAATTGAAAGTGATCGGTTTTATCATTTTTATTGCACAATGTGATACAGTTTGCCAAGCAGAACCCCTTGCCATCCATGCCTCCAAAAGAAACCATTTCTTCTGGAGCTGACGTCCCTCTTTCAACTGTTGACAACACATTGATTCGTTCTATTCGCTTCTATTCAACTATTCAGGCGGAGGATGGCCATTGGCCAGGAGACTATGGCGGACCAATGTTTCTCCTCCCTGGCTTGGTGTGTACTTGCAACGCCCTATGTCTTTCCTTGTCTCATTTCACATCAATGAACACGTAAAGCAGATCTAGGCAAATCAAATTTCCATTTTTAGTGAATTGAAGCCTTTCAATAACAGCAGCAGATTTGCTATTTAATGTCTCATAGTATTTGTTATAGCCAGTGGCGCCACACCCTTTCCACATTTCACTGTAAGGTGTCATTGGCATTGTCCAGATTGAAAGATTGATTCTTTGACATTTGTGTTGTTTTTGGCTGCGTTTATATTCATCTTATAATGCGTCTGACGTTTCGCTCCTTACTTTCTTAACTAGGCGTTGTAATGAATACCCAGCTTGAGCTGAATGATACCGTTGTAGATTGCAATAATGATGCATAATATATTTATCAAAGAATCTCAATGCTTTGTGCAATCCAAAACATCTCGTCCTTGGCAATCTGATGTAATAATTTTTGCAATGTGTATAAGAGACGTACCTTTCTCATGGTACCTGTTATGTGATCTGATGACATAATATAATTTACGTTTTCCAGCACTGTATGGCTCTCACAAATTATCGCAATGCCCTAAGATACATTGCACCACAGCCTCAAAGAAAGTTATGTTGAATGCTGGGCTGCGATATGTAAAATCTTCCTGATGTCCTACAGTTAATATATTAGTTGTGTTGAATTCATAGTTTGCCCCAAACGTTCTCCCACTAAACTGACGGGCTTCTCTTTCATGGATATCCTTTCTCCTGATTTGAACAGTCTGCTGACTAGCCTTACCCTTGCAATTATGTGCCCAAGCTCACTATGCAATAGTGTAACACTCTTTGACAGCCATGGGCGTTGACAAGTTGATTATCCTGTGTCCCTAGTTACAATTTGTCACATTATGTTACAGAGGCTGTTTTGGTGCAATTGAATTTGAGCATTATTATATTTGAGGTCATACACTCCAAGTTCATTTGGTCAAAGCCCAATGCGTATTGTTGACATTTTGTTCTTGGGTTACCATTGGGATCTACACAATAAACCATCCGAAATTTAACATTTAGGATAAAACTCAAATGGATTGTGTTGAATTATGTGATAATTTGATAGTTGTAAATGCCCACATCTAATTAATACTGAAAATTGAAACATGCATGCTAGACAGCCAGAGCAGAAAAAGCCGGGGATTGTTTTAAAATGGTACATCTGATGTATCCACGAAGTCAATGGGGTCCAAACAGTTTCAGATGATTTGAAGTAGCTTAGATAATTTTGCACACAAAAAGTATGAGTTTGCTATAAACAATGTTTGCAATAAATTGGGTTATTCACTGAATCTTTTCTGGTAGGGATTACAAAATATCTGCAAATCTGATAAAGACTGAATTAGCGGTTTTTTTGGGAGGGCAAAACATATGGATTTTTATTGTCATAATGCAGACCTTTGACGTACCACGAATGAATCACCGTATCTCTTTGTTTTCTGACAATCGTGCAAGTTCAAATAGGGACCAGAGTAGGAATGCTGCCAGGTCAACTTTGTTTTTTTCTAACAAGTGTATGAAGTTGTATGCCTTTTGAAGGTCCTTCTGCACTTGTGACAATGGTGTTGTTGTGGATGGCTGCCGGGACAAGGAGTGGGGAGTGCCCTGTCTGATTGATTTTTCTTTGTAAGTTCAGTCCAAATCTCGTCTTGGGAGAATTGTATATTGTTTCTCTAACTCTGCGTTATTGGCTGTTTATGGGTGGGCCTCAGCTCATTACATTGTATGTTACAAAATCCCTAAATACTGTACTAAGCGATGAACACAAAAGGGAGATGGTGCGTTACCTCTACAATCATCAGGTATGTGCAGTCGTCATTGGCTTGAATTCAACATTTTCCGCCCTTCCATCTCCCTTTGGCCTTCTCTGATGGATGCCAACTCTTGGATGACAGCAAGAACATACCTTGGTAATCATCTGTATGGCAATGTCAAAGGGGTCCTTATGTATGCCTCTGATTGTGGAGATGTACCTGTCACTGTGGCGAGTATGCCTTAAATATGGAACTTTAGGTATTGCCACATAGGTGTAGCCAAAGTGCCTTGTACCAGGTTCTGTTATGATGGCTTTCAAGACATCCTCCAATGATGATTGAAATGTTTTGGTCCCTTTGTTAACATCAGTTCTGGACAAATCAAAACCTTCAGTCAGTGCTTTTTTGGATGCACTACTGTCATATGTTGGTGATTAGAATGTTACAAGTTCAGTCTGCTTGCGGAACATAACTATGAGAACTTTGCCCTTTTGTTTCAACACAGTGCAGTCTCACATAATGCTATGTATCCTACAAAGGAAGGGAATGAGAAAGCCGTGGGAAGGTGTAGTTTGTGGAACGATCTTTTTTTTCCATCCTATTGTTTTTTGTTGCAGAACGAAGATGGAGGATGGGGGCTCCATATTGAGGGGCACAGCACTATGTTTGGCTCCGTGCTCAGCTACATCTCTCTTCGGCTTCTGGGCCAAGGACCTGACGGAGGGCCAGATGCGGCCATGGAGAAGGGACGGAATTGGATTCTCACGCATGGAACTGCAACAGCGATAACTTCATGGGGCAAGTTTTGGCTCTCAGTAAGCACGATTCACATGGGCCCTGGTGGAGCTCGTCTGCGTTCTTCATGACGACTATTGTGAGAGTAATGCGTCGTTTCTTTGTTCTCTGTTGCCGCTGTGGGCTTGGAAAACAGGGGATAGTCAATTGTAGCTTTATGCAAATACGACAATGCGCTACTTTTGGAAAGCTTTATGACACCTAGGCATGACGCGGGTATTTTTTCCAGGTATTGGGTGTGTATGAATGGGATGGCAATAATCCACTTCCTCCAGAAATCTGGCTGCTGCCTTACTTCCTGCCCATACACCCCGGTCAGCATCAAAAGCTTATTTGTTTGGGAGAAGTTGCTTGTTTTCCTCATTTCACCCTTTCGTTCTTCTTATGTGAGACATGTCTAGGAGGCACATATCATACCAATGATTTTTACTTGATGTGATCTTCGGTTGTTTATACATGAGCAACTTCTTCAGTTCTTTGCATGATGTCTGGTCACATCATCGGATATATATTCTCCTTCTTCCTGGAGCCTAAAGTTGGGAGTTTCGCTGGAATGCCCAATGGGATGCAGGGCGCTTCTGGTGCCACTGTCGCCAGGTGTACCTCCCCATGAGCTACGTGTACGGAAGAAGAGCCTCAGGAAAGCCATCGGATCTTACACGGGCTTTGAAGGAGGAGCTCTATGATAGGCCGTACGATGAGATCAACTGGAACTTGTCTCGCAACCAGTGTGCAAAGGTAGGCGGGGTGTTTTACCTCTCACCAATCATTGAGACAGGGGTTTGGGAGGAACGTCGTAGCCAGCATGCTGTTTCTGATTTTTCTTTTTGTGTATTTTTGGGTCAGACGAGGAAGTCATGCATCGGCAGAGTTGTGTAACAGTTTAATGCTTTGATGGGCTTCTGTTGTTTATCTAAATCTGTCGTAAGCCGCATCCAGGAGGATCTATACTACCCTCATTCTCTCATTCAAGACATATTATGGTCAACTCTGCATTACGCTGTGGAGCCGGTACTACTCACATGGCCAGGCTCATATGTTCGAGAGTATGCCCTCAAGGAGGTCATGGACCATGTCCATTATGAGGACGAGAACACACGCTACATCAATATTGGCCCTGTTAACAAGGTGCCAGCTTATATTCTGCTGAAGGTTCTTTTGTATTTCATAGTACCAACTTCTGTGCTGTGTCTGTCTGGATAATCAGCTTTTTGGAAGGAATTCTTGACGTAATTAAGGGCATATGATATAGCTAGCCTGAGAGCGGCCTTTGTTGATACACTGTGAGCCTCTGTGTTAATAACACTAATTCAGTGCCGATTATTTTTGGCTCCTGAACATAAATAGCGGTAATAATGCTAACAGTTCTTAACTTGTAAGTGGTTGAAAATAGTCCACGTTGCTTGGACTTATATTAGAATTCATAAACACCAAAACAAACCCCACAGGGTATATTTCTTAAGGCTATGTATATAGCTATTCACGGTGTAGTGACTAATTTTGAGTGATGTCTGATGTCTTCTGCAGTGTCTGAACATGCTCTGCTGCTGGCTGGAGGACCCCCAAGGAGAGGCCTTCCAGAGGCATCTGGCGAGAGTGCCAGACTACCTCTGGCTGGCGGAGGACGGCCTCAAGATGCAGGTGCACATGCATAGAGACAGTCATAGGGTTGTTATACTATCAAAGTTTTTCCTCGTTGAAATTGTTCAAGGGTAAATCGTAAAGTTTTTCTAGTTTTACCCTACTTTGAGGATAAATCGTACAATTCGAGCTTTTTGAGTTATTGTACGTATGTGTCACTTAGAAAACTGAACAATTCATCCTCAACATCTGGGCAATTTTTTTCATGTGGTTGCCTTATTAGACTGGAAAAGGCAGCAAATGGAAGACTGTGGTCGGAAGTGGTAGCGGCTGGAATTCGCATGTAACTGGATGCAAAATCTTTTCCGCCAAATTGAGGATGTGTTGTCCAAGTCAAAGTAGTATCCCGGGAGAGAGATACAGAGAAGAAGAGAGGGATCGCGTGTGGGGAGTGGAAGAGGGGGACACGGAAGCAGAATAGTGGGGAAGGGGGGGAGAGCGAAACTGGGAGCAGAGGGAGGGGAGGGGGAGAGGGCGAGGGAAGTGATTACTTTGTTAGTTTTGGGTTTTGGTGCCAACAGGGATACAATGGCAGTCAGCTGTGGGACTCAGCATTTGCAGTTCAGGCGTTGGTGAAGTGCGATATGCTGGAGGAGACTGGGGCGGTTCTGAGGAAGGCACATTCTTTTATCGAGCGATCGCAGGTGATTTGCTCAATGCCACTACACCCTTCACAGGAATTGGTGTGGAGTTTGCTGAAGGGAATGCGAGTCCCCACAGAATTCATGTCTGATATTCGCTTATCAGTTGCAGTTTGAAATTACTCATGATTTGTACTAGACATAATTTCTTGACTTGGCCTACTTGCTGTGCAAGATTTTGAGGATGCTTTGAGAAGATAATGTGAAATGAGTATGTATTTTACAGAAGATGGCTCATATGATAATTGTGAGTGTGTTCTCTAAGTATGGGCCATCTTAATGCTGAATACATGCCCTTTAATTTTGTATGCTAGAAATGATGTAGGCCACACTAGTAGCTACGGAGAGTGTCTTTGGTTCCTGTGTTTAAGGAAGCCTGAATAGTTTACCTTTAAGTTTCCTCCGCTAAATCACTCACCCCTATCGCAAAAATTCTCTGTCCAACTCATTCTCCCTTTGAGCTCCCCGACCCCCTCTCATTTGATTTATCACTCTTCTCTCTAGTGACGCAGGTCCAGGAGGACAGTCCAGACATGGAGCGTTACTATCGTCATGTCTCAAAGGGAGCATGGCCCTTCTCAACAAGGGACCATGGATGGCCGATTTCTGATTGTTCTTCTGAGGGCCTCAAGGTGGGTGGATTTAGAGGCGGTGAAAGTGGTCCATAAAATTTTCATGTGTTGCAGTTTGTGGAAACACCACTATTGTATGCGGTTATAAAATTGGTTCTGTGACATGTTATGCCAAAATCCTAAAAGGATGACCACCATTTATGTTGTTGCAGGCATCTATTGAGCTGCTTAATTTGCCAGAGAGCATAGTGGGACCTCCCATCCCTTTTCCGAGGTTGTTTGACTGTGTCAACGTCATTCTTTCGTATCAGGTATCGCCACATGGTGTCCTAAAGGATTTTATGTCGGGAGTTTCTTTCGCTGGCTCTGGGTTGGCTATCCTGTGGAACCCCTTGTTTGTATTTCAATGCCAAACGCTGTAGTGGAATTTATTTGTTGTCAACAGGTGAATCCAGAATCTGGTCGAAAGTTCAAGATTGAATCATAAATTAGGTGGAAACCAATTGTTTCTGAGCTCCTTGTTGAAAACTACAAAATGAGTCTGTTGAAATTATGCAGAATGCGGATGGTGGAGTGGCAACTTATGAAAACACACGATCCTACCCGTGGCTTGAGGTGTGGCTCCCTCAACTTGTTCTCTTTTGGACCCTTTCTCATTTAAGAATTTAAAGTTTCTGGCTATTGGCTGTACCTTGAAACATACGTTTGAAAAATTAAGCATACAGCTGTTCAAGGCTTGTTGACATTATGTTTGTTAGTCTAAGAGTTCGTGCTATGATAGCTGCTTTTTTTTTATGACTACTATATGAGTCCCAAACGTGAGCGAAGGCCATCCAGACAAGGAATGTCAGTATCACCACAAAATTTTCTGTTGCCTGCAGATTATAAATCCAGCAGAAACATTTGGAGACATTGTCATCGACTACTCGTAAGTCAAACGGTCCCATGTAACTCTTATTCTGCACAACAGGTTACGGTTGTGGGAACACAAGGAATTTGTGTTGTGCCGTTGTCATCTCAAGGTTCTTTTATATCATTGGTTTTTTCTTCAGATACTGCCAGACTGGAATCCTGTCGCTTTCCACCTTCTTTTGGGAGTTATATTGCTGCGATAACTTGCAGTTGACTCTCCTTTCCCCCTTTCCCTTTCGATTTCTATGTTTTTCCATAACCTCTCTTGTTGTGTGCCCCATTTACCCTTTGTCCAGATATGTAGAGTGCACGTCCGCATGCATCACCGCCCTCGCTTCCTTTTCAAAGAGATTTCCGCACCACCGCTCAAAGGAGATAGCCAAGTTCATTAGAAAAGCTCGCAAGTACATTCTCTCTATACAGAGGAAGGACGGCTCCTGGTGAGCAGTTTCAGACGTAATAACCTTAAAAACGATTTCCTTTTCTCTCATTTGGTTAAGCGAAGCGTGGAACTAAAAGGACTCTGATGCCTTTCTATCTTGCATGCACAACTGGAGAAGTTAATATTAACACCAAGTTTTTTTAAGGTTTTTTAGGGTTTTTTGGGGTGGACAAAGTCGGGAGGCTCTGACAAAATTTATTGGCTACAGGTATGGGTCTTGGGGAGTGTGCTTCACCTATGCTACGTGGTTTGGAATAGAGGGTCTCCTGGCAGCAGGGGACACGTGGCAGTCCTCCATTGCTCTGAGGAGTGCGTGTTCCTTCTTGCTCTCCAAGCAGCTGCCGGCTGGAGGGTGGGGGGAAAGCTATCTATCCTGTCAAAACAAGGTTTGAGTTAAAAGGGGGTGAAGGGATAAGGAGAGAAGTTCAAAGCGGGAGAAGGGAGAAGGGGAGAGCAAGATGCAAGGTGAACCCGAGTTTTGTGCGTTCCTGTTGAAACGTATTTACGGGTCTGTAAAGTGCTCCAAACCTTAACGACATTGATATCTGCGTTTGCCTTATTGAATGATACAGGAGTACTCTAATCTGGAAGGCGACAAGCCACACCTGGTGAACACAGCTTGGGCACTCATTTCCCTCATTGAAGCGAACCAGGTATTCAATCTGTGATGTGTCATCGTGCCCATTGGATATTAACTTACGCCTCTGCCGTGTTTAGATGAATATGTCAATCCATTGATCCATTGGATTTTTAACTTATGGCTCTGTCTCATTCTCGTGTGTGTAGGCTGAAAGGGATCCTGCCCCTCTCCATGCTGCCGCAAAGGTTCTAGTTAACGGTCAACTGGATAATGGCGATTTTCCGCAGGAGGTTTGCCTTCCAACCATAGGTTTTACGTGCGAAAACCATTGGAAACACTAGATATTGTTCTCCCTCATAGTACGCGTACTATACCGAAATACCTATAATCGTACATGTACTGTACGGGATAAGTATAGAGAGCGTTTCCAATTGTTTTCTCACATTAAATCTTTACTTCCAACCTCTGGCCACACTAATTAAGTTCTAACAGTGACAGTCGTATGGTCTGTGGAAAGAGGAAAGGGTGGGGAAAGGGGATGTAAGACTATATTAAAAAAGCACCTGGGAAACCATCTGAGTACATGGGAACAATAAATAGAAAAGAAAGACTAAGACAAAACTGAAAAACCGAATGTGGGTGGAAGCAAACAAAAAGGAAAAGGAGGGGAAATAGGAAAGGGTGGGGAAAGAGGAAAAGGGTGGGTATGAGCTCTGTGACACTGTGACAATTGCATTATGGCTAATTCTGGATGCGTGGGTGGGCGTGGCAGAGCATTATGGGTGTTTTTAATCGGAACTGTATGATTTCCTATTCGGCTTATCGGAACATTTTCCCTATTTGGGCATTGGGACTCTATCGAACGAAAGTTCTTGGTGCAAAATAATGGAGAGGAAGCTCTTGCAGTAAATCAACCAGGGTAGTGTTTTTTGAGATAATCAATTAGCAGGAAATACCCACTTAAGAATTACCCCTCATATTGCGTTGCATGATGGTGAAGCACAGTATAGTTAAGTTAACTTAACGTTGTTATTTTATTGATAAGATTTGTTGGAAAGATGTTGCCTGAATGAAAACGGCATACAAGCTAGAGTTGTGACAATTAGCACATGTTTCTAATTCTCTTATGTTTTGATGGTGACTTTTGAATTTCTTCTGGAAGCAGAAATTTGGGCCTCTCCTGGTTCACCAACTGCATGTGAGCACAATGATTAAAATGGCAATTATAGCTCGGTATTTCCAAGAATGTATAATCAACCTGTTAATGAGAAAAACACCACCGGTCCAAGGCCATACTCGCCAAACAAACATAGGTTTCCTCTTCTGCATGAGAACCCCATGTTGAGAAAATTCCACCAATGAGCCAGTGGGCACGTTCCTGCTATTGGCACATCCCAGTTGCATTCATGGTTCGCCAGAAAAGGTGTGAGAGTCTTGTGTTGCTTCTTTAGACAATAGAGGAAACTACAAAAGCGACCAAAATTCCACTCTACGGCCGTGAAATCTACGTAGACACGGTTTTGCAAGATACTCGACTGCTGGAAGATCCCAGTCGGGCCACTTGAGCATACCATAGGCACTGCTCTCCGGCATTATTGAAAATAATGATGTACTTTTGGGTTGCCTATTTGCTTTGTTGCAGAATGTTTGGTAAAAAAAAGTGGGTCTGGTTCAGTAGCGACTGAATTCACTACGTACTGCATGAAGCTTTTGCAGGATTAGAAGCTGGACGAAACAACATTTAGTAGGTTGACGAAGAAAGTCTTGTGTACTTGTAGTTACGTAAGCATACTTTCAACCCGCAATGTTTCAGGACTCTGCCCTTTCTGCTTACTTCTGTCAATCTTCTTCTTTATTTTTTTCACTTTTTTTGCTTTTCCCTTTTACATTCAATTTTCCTAACCCCCCCCCCCCGGTCGCCCCCTTGTTATAATGTCGACAAGGTCGTTGAAGAAAATAGAATTTAAAAGATATTATACGTGCCTCACAATGCACCAAGAATTTTTGTTTTGCAGAGGTTTATACTTGTATCCGTTACTCGAAAACTATATGACATTTTGTAATTTTTTTTTTCTCTTTTGAGTTCTTGCATTTGGCATTTATTATTAAATGAATAATTAAATTTCTAGCATGGAGTAGAATAGACACTGGATATGTTTTTATCATTTATATATTGTTCTTAACTTTCCTTAACCTAAAAATATATGATCCCCCTGCCAAAAAATGCGAAATGGATGGGGGTTTGGGCATTGACAAATATTCCAGATACCTGAATGTTATTTAAACAACTATGGTGATTATGATGGAAACTTATACAAAAGCCATCTTAAATATTCAAGAAAACATGCACAAGAAGCAGCAGAAACGGCATCTCATGAAGACTGAAGGAATCGTTTTCCCAAGCATTTCAAGGACACTGCTGAGAATAGTAGAACAATGAATAAGACGACTCACAAAAACCAAAAGTTTGCATTGCCTTCAATGGCAACTATAGCCTCAAAGGAGCATTCTCTTCGAAAATCAATAAATAGGCAAAAAAAATGATGTGGTGACTAGCTTCACATTGGCAAATCTGGTTAATTTTAGTTATTGCTTTTATACCAGTTTTTGTCAACTTCAAAGGTGATATGGTTGACACCAAAATTTAAACCTAATCGCCATCACAGGATTTATCCCAGTGACAAGCTAAAGACAGCATAAACCAACACAAATAATACCATAAATTTTGGAAACATGAAACATAAAATATTTGTCAGAAGGAGCTTTTTCCATACTTCCCAAACATTATCTTTTCATGAGTTAAAAATAACAAGCAAGAATTTTGACAGGAGTGTTTTTGTCTAAACACCAAGTAACATCATAACACATTTTAACAATCTATACTGAAAATACTCTCATCGAGTCTGGTAAGGATGTGAAACCTAAGTTACCAGAAAATGCTAAGTTAACAGGCACTGTGAGAGCCGCCTCTATAACCAGCACTGAAGAATACATCGATAATTTCAACAAAAGAAATAAAGAACATAATCCACCAATGAAAAAACCACGAGAAGCTAAAACCTTTTCTAGTAAATCACCAGAAAAGCAACAATGGGCATTTGAAAGGCCGGCTACTGCAAAAAATATATATAAAGCTAAAATGCTGCTCGTAGTCACTTCCTTCCCTGGCCATGATGAACCACCTAATTGTGACAACTTGGACTGGTCTCAACAGCTTCAGTTTGTTCGTGAACCAGCACACCATCTTGTACTGTACAATCGCCACATGAACAGCCTTGCTCAGAGGCTAACAAAGAATCTGAGAGCGGAGAAGGCAAAAACAGATAATCGGTAAAAACTCCCGGCCTTCCTTCGCAAGCTGCACACGCAAATTTGAAATATATCAGTGCAAGTTCAAGTAGTGCATCTACCTCATAGAGTTGCTTTTTGAGTTCCAACATTCCATGACCAGACACAAAAAAAGCAAAGTGAACTTTTGAATCTGCTCTACAAAAAGAGCATCGCTCATCGCAACTAAAAACACTGAAAACAGCAAAAAGCAGCCAACACTGGTATGTTACACTATGCGTCATACCTCCGGGATCACAGTGCATGCAGTAGCCTCAAAATAGTAAGAAGGCAGATAAACTTTCAAAAAAAATACCTAATCTATCTGAGCCTCAAGGACGTCTTCTTGCCAAAAATCTGTCGAAAAGCAGACATTACAAGAAGAAAGCAGATTTCCACCAAATTGTAAAAACCCATACGTGAAGTCGATCGAAACCTAACTAGGTTAACTAAATCATTGGAAGACACTCCGACATTGTCAGCTACTTCAGAACTACATAAGAAGTTAATTTCAAAAATTGGTCCAAGAAGAGTCTGCATATCGACCATAGAGCAGCGCCTAGGGATAAGTTTTAAATTGAAAACAAGGAAGAGTTCTCCTATGAGGGCTAACTTAAAAAATCCTCAAACCATCCTCGTGAAGGAAAACGCTGTTAACACACATTTGACGCGATAATTAGGATGCAAAACGAATACACATTATTCTTGGACCCAACGCTAACATGATTCGATATCATGACATTCTAACGAAGTTCAGTGGTTCCTTTCAACAAGAAAAAACTTGAACTGTCACCTATTGTGCAAAAGAGCAAGCTCTCACTTACATTGACAAAAACTAGGAGTTAATGATCTTAAAATTAAAATACAATGTTCATTTGACAGACTACACTTGTTTTTCTAATTAACATGGCCGCTCACCTGATGCATAGACATGGGAACAATGCTATTGCTGTTAAAGAAACCAAAGATGTCAGCCATTCACATGCCCAAACCCATGTGATGGTTCCAAAACTGGTATATCGAATGTTCACACATTTTTTAAACCTTTACCCTTCACGCCCGGAGCCTCGCCGATTTTGTACTCAGTGCCCCATCTACTGGAAAATGAGACGACTGACCCACACAGGCATGTTCAGCGAAAACCTATCGATGGTGTTCTAATGGCACCCACGGTGCCTTTTCCTGAACAGCATTGTCCTACCACTTTCACTTCACTGAGGTACTCCCATGAATAGCTGACTAACTTCAGCACAGACGTAGAGGTGGTTGTGGTCCTGTAAACTTCGGTGGAGATAATGGCACACCTTGAAAGGGCCAGCAAATGATGGATGAAACATCAGGGGCTATATTTAAAGCCCAGTGGCAACTGGGTTTCCGAGGCTACCCCAGAAACTGGAGGGTGCCGAGGCAGAGGCCGGGGCGAGCCTGGTTTGAGACGTAGAATGCGTCTCAGGTATGTCAGAGACTTCTTCGGGAAAATGGTGGCAGTCTTACCCGCATTCACCAGGATGACAATGCCGGCCACAATCAACCCCCTGCATGGAAAGCAACAATGCTCATTCCAAGATTCAGAGGGGCACTGAGCCTGAAAGCATGGATGCAGAAAACTCTAGGAGGTGAAACATGAGAGATGTTCTTAAACCTTTGATAGGTGAGGCAGTTTTTTGAGCTCTCTAATGCAACAAGCCTAAAGTCTTACAAAAAGCATGCTGGCAACACCAAGACAAGACAAGCATTGTTGAAAAAAACAACACAAAAACAACTTACCGGTATATCTGCAAAAAAACTTGCCTTCCTTTCAGACCACTCACCAGCTTGACAGGCGCAACCATCTTGCAAACAGGGAGCGAGGGAGGGTCTCTCCCAGGGCCACCATTCCCACCAGGACTCCAGTCATGATAGAAGCCACAGCCGCACATGTGGAGACCACCACAGCTCTGCCTTCCTTGAAGCCACGATTCTGCAAGCTTCCAACCAAGTTTGCCCCGTATATTTTAAACGATATGTCATTTTACTCTAGTTTACCAAGGAATACACATACTCCGCAATATATCTTTGACCAACCCTTGACACATGACACTACACAGCCTTTTACAACCGTTTATACGGCTATATCAAGCACACAAGGTGAAATTTTCTCTGTAAGTGATATGGAGCTACAAAATGGCTATATTTGATCTGCCCCTCTAGTTAAACGTTTGATGTGTTCACATACTTGGCACATACTTTATGGCTCTGGAATAAGAACTACTAAAAAATCAATCCACGAACCTGTATCTTGAAGAAATCATGATAACGCATGAAAGGTCGCTTTTTCAAAAAACATAATTCAAGCAGTTCTCAACAACCTCAACAAAAAACTGCACATCATTTATTGTAGACAAATAAGGAACAGCATTTCCATCAATATAAGAAAAGCGTTTCAGAATTGGTAAAAATGACGTCAATGTTGCAATGCAAGCCTGCAACATCATCTGGCCCCTCTTAGAGGTCAGTTAGTCATTCTCTTCCTGGCAAGCTTAGTGTCCCCTGATGCAGACAGAATATCCACAAACATTCGGTAATGTAATAGAACCCATAACTGTAAGTTGATAGGTACATTGCATTTCATGCAGGACACACAGATTTCAATTAACTTTCTCTTTACTCCACACTTTTTCATCCTGTATGGTATTGCATTAATGCCCCTTCATTTGACTTGCCGGTTGTATAAGTGTTCTTTATGACACTGCATTTACTTTCCCCTCCAGGCACAGAGAGACAACACTACATTGCATGTCATAAGTGCACATTTTGGAAGAGTGAAATTAGTCGTGAACAAGAAAGTATCACCTGGCAAAAAAATCCGCTACTGCTCAGCGATACAGCAGCGGCGATTCCAAGAGGTGCAAAGAGCTTCGAGTATCCTGTGTCCAATCTGCTAGCAAGAATGAACCCGGTCTTGCATGCTGCTGCAGACATTCTGCAGAAAACCCTCCACCATTATTCAAAACTTGGATTTTTGCCAAATCACCAAAACATGCCCCTTTTCCCTCGACACATTTCTTTCGCAGTCCCATATAATACGAAAGACAGCTTATAAGCCAAGCAATAAATAACCATATTAAAGTCTATGTAGCCAGGTTAGCACAGGTAGTCCACCAGCTGCGCACCCAAAGCAGGCACCAGCTTGTGTGCCGGTCGCGATTTCCTCCATTACATCCGCCTGTCCGGCCTTCAAAAACTCAAAAACAAAAATGTTGAAGACGCATTAAAGAATTACCAACAGGCACTACGTCTTTCATTCCCCTCCTGTTTTGAGTGAATGGTTGAGGTTCATTAGAAAACTAAAAACACAGTCCCTTTAATGTTCAATGAAGATTTAACCAGTAGACTGGCCAAAAGCCAATTTCTTTTTTCTGCTGTTAAACAACCATCTTCAAAACAAAACTGTTTGTTCTCAGTCACAGGCACAAAAAGAAGAAAAAACGAAACTCTGCTCCTACAATATTCGTGCGAACGCATGAATTAAAAAACAAAACTTTACAGACCATGTCCATGAACAGAAGCAGTACCACACAAGTTCTTCCTGACAATTAGTGTAGAAGACAACAAGTCATGACTCATCTTCTGTGCAGCAATTTAGGAAACAAGCTTAACAAGCTTGACAGAAAACTGATGATCTCCTTGCCTAGTTCACCAACAGCAATTAGTTTTTGTTCAAGGATAGTTCTGTCTCGTACAAATCCATAACCATGTGAAATACAGGCTGTTTTTTTTTTTAGCTGTCATAAGTTAGAACCAACAAGCTTTGTGCATTTCAAAGAAATACGTGCTTAGTTTTACAAAGACATCAGTTCATAAGAAAAGAACATATGTGATTGCTTGACTGTCAAGAATACTGATTTTCTTATGCAGCAAGAAAAATGCAACCGAAGGGGGGAAATTTGGCCATCACCCAACAAATTTCCAGAGACAAAAAGATTCCACAGCTTCTATTTACAGATCCACAATGGCCTCGAAAACATCAGATGGTTGGTAAATAATCAGAAGTTCAATTAATGTGCAATTCATGCCACGTAACCAGATGGTTAAAGACATAACAATAAGTCTTGACTTTTGGGCACAGAAAGCCATAGCGTTCAGTCCTGACTCTTTGGTACACACTACCAGGAACAATATATATTTGAACACTAGACAAAATGTTGGGAACACTTGTGCTGAACATAAGGCATCCGTTGTTCAATAAAACTAGCGTTTTGGAACTAGATGTAGTTAAAAACGAGTGATAACCCCTTTTTGAACAAGATAGCCAGTAGTTGTTATGCAAAAGTACATTGGCATATTTCCCCGCTGAAAATGAAAACACCGTTTTTGTTTACATGAGACAAATATACCCAAGATGTAGCCTAAAACGATAAGTGCAAAATTTGACAAATGAGCAGGAATTAATGAGTTGTTTACAAAAAAAAAATAGATGATACAAGACTTATATAGAGTATGGTTATAGACAAATATGCTGTTAGACGCTCTTGCATAGTATCGTGACATTCTCATATAAAACCTGAGTTTCTTAATTAATGGTCTCAAAGTCAAAATCTTTATCTATCAATAATAACATCTATAAAAGAACTTGCATTGATAATGAAAACAAGTTTGTCAATAAACTTTGAAGGGGCGAAACCAATAAAAGATCACAAACACTCGAAATCAAACAAGAAGCGATAAATGCCACTACATGACAAAAGCTAAACATTGGATAACAGGTGAACAATTTCGTTATCCAATTTACAATGGCCGTACGTTGGAACATGCATTCATTTCACCCCTTTTTAGTAGAGTAGATCACACGCGTTTACTGGACTTTCATACTGCATGCTTCATGATTCATGAATACATATTGAACAACTTGCAAAATAATGAGTTGAAGTTCAACTACCCAATTGTTAAGTTCAGAAATCCTCTGAAAAACGCAGCACAAGACTTTTGACCTTGACGGATGGATTACATACCATAGGTGGGGTAATAGGAGAAGAATGCTCATGAACCTTCCTTCGCAATTTCGAATCACGAGACCAACATTCCAGCATGCCCTGTCCACTCGCAACTGCAATCAGTACTGGAAACCTCTGATCGCATATCACCTTAGCTAATATACTGTTATATCTTTGGGTTTCAAAGTGACACACTGCTGATGAAAGAAAAGCCATAAGCATCAATACTTTGACTCCACATATGGAGTTGAGAACACTGACCAGAATCACGGCCAACCAGAAGACAAACAAGAATATTCGCCATAATGAAACACTCGGTGATGGTTCTTTGTCATCTTCACCCGTCATACCAACACCTGCAATGTGGACCAACAGCAACAGTTACAAAACTTGAATCAATGAAACAAGAACCTTCTCAATCTGCAAACACCAAGAGGATGAGATTTGTGTGCAAACCATCCCACACATAAATGATAAAGCTGGATCAAAAAAGGACAACAAATGATGATAGTCGCTGACTCAAGAAAAACGTTAAATGAGCTGCATAATACATTCTTACCAGTTGTTCCTGCAGCAGCCAGAATAACACCAATCCAGTCTCGTGCATACATAGCTTCATGAAGGTAAAAATGAGAGAAGACTGCCAGAATAGCTAGTCCACAGCCTGAAACTGGTTGCACAACAGATACCTGCTTCCCAGTAACCAAAAAATGCAATGAAAAGGATTAATGCCTATGGCACAATAAAATATAGTTCACTTGCAAACCAATCGTCTTGCAACAAAAGCCGTTGCTCTCCAAAAATCTCATATACAGAGTTAATCTTGCTGATTTAATTCTGCAACTAGACTTCTTTACACAACTTCAGTCTGTTGGTATTGTTTCTACTTCTGCATTAAATTTGCCGAGGAGGTCATGGGTCACATGTATTTACAAACATACAGGAGCTTGCGCCACTGCTTGCAACATGAGCAGTGCTCCACTCACGTCAATTACAAGTCCAGTAACCCAAGTACTATTTGAAAGGTAGGCGAGTATAACCTGCACAACCAGCAGGTTTGACTAAGAAATCATGCACAAAAACCCGAAGATCCAAATTCAGCTAGAATGCTCGAAAAGTTGTCCTTGTCTTCCTCGAATGTTTACAATGGCACATGGAAATAACAAGCATATGTGTAAGAACGTCAACTGAATTAAAAGGATTGTTATAGTCTAATACAGCAACATACTTTACGTTCCAAAGCCAATCGTGGCAAGCCTCTTGTTCCTTTCTTCTGCAAAACCTTTCCAATATTGTTTCCTGCAGCGGCAAGCACTGTCAACAAAACTGCTTGCCACATTTCAAGTGTTGCTAGAACTCGTATTATAATTCTCCTGATTAGCGTGCGACGAACGCCAAAACCAAACTCTCGAGCAAGCTGACATGCCCAGCACCGGAGCTTGTTGGCACTGCAAGTCTTCAAAGGTTGTACACCACTATGTAATATGGAGCACACTTCAGATTTAGTGAATTAAAGGGAAAAAAAAAAGTGGAACGACAATATTTTCAAGTGTATGTGAAGGAAATTTCCGGAATATATCACTGCTTAGACGCATGCAGCTCATCGGAGTCAATCATTTTAACTTCCCGTCATATTTAGCACGAATCCAAAACCATTTGAACAACAACTATATTATTAGAAGGAAGATGAAGTTCATCATCCCTCGGGCATAAGATGCACAACATACGATCTCTGTCAACAGTGAATTTAAAGAGGAACAACACTGCTTGTGACAGTTGGACACCCAATCGCCATGGCTCAGCAACATGGGACAATTTTTATTGTTGCTTCCGTACGTCCGCACGTCCTAAGCGCACACGTTGCGTATTTGGCAATTTGCAACAGCAAACGCAAGAATACGGAACCAAGACGGAGCCGATCACGGCGCCGATCGATACTGAAAGTTCAGTACCCGACTCTCTTGACATCTCCGCTGAAACTTGGTTTTCATTACACTCTCGTGAACCGAGTTTCCTCTCCAAGCTCCTCAGATTATTACAGTGGGGCCTCGACAGCTCCGAAGGTCCCTAGTTCCTCCTTGCTTCGAGGCTGCTTAACGGCAGGCACGTAAGGAAGCGTCTGCTCCCTTCGCTTGTGGCTATGGCGTCCTCTCTCCGTCGACTTTCTTCGACGCTTCGGCCAGCGCTTAGCCGCTCCGTGACTTACATGCCTCGCCCGGGCGATGGTGCGCCACGTGCAGTAACCCTGCTGCCGGGTGACGGAATCGGACCACTGGTTACTGATGCAGTGGTGCAGGCCATGAAGGCGCTGCATGCACCTGTGTACTTTGAGACTCTGGAAATCAGCGGGAAAATGGATAGAGTTCCGACTGAAGTCTTAGATTCCATCAGGAAGAACAAAGTTTGTATAAAGGGGGGGCTGGCTACCCCTGTCGGAGGCGGAGTAAGCTCACTTAATGTTCAGCTGAGAAAGGAGCTTGATTTGTATGTACATCTGGTGCATTGTATGAATATTCCAGGACTGAAAACTCGTCATGAAGATGTCAATATCGTTGTGATCAGGGAGAATACTGAAGGAGAGTATTCGGGACTTGAGCATGAGGTGGTTCCTGGAGTTGTGGAAAGTCTCAAGGTATTTTGAATGTTTGAGGTTTGTTGTTATAATTTAAAGCTGTTAAAACAAGTCCTGTAGCTCAAGGTGCTACATTCAGAAGTAAGTCAATGAATGCTGGGAGTTTCTTTTCATGATTTGTTTGCGTTCGTGTCTTTATTAGCTGGCGATTGCGTACTATTTTCTGTCAGTCAGTGGTCTTTTGCACAGAACAAGAATGCTGTAGTTCCTGTTGGATAGCTTGCTGCCATGGTTCCGTGCATAGGACTGGTTGGATTGGTTTCTGGTGGCGCTTTCAGTTTTCTTTGAAGTGTTTGTTCCCGCTAAGATCTTTATAAGGGCCATAGCAGCCTGTCAGACTGGCAGACTGTGAGCGTCAATCATAGGTTGTATTGTGGAGCGTTTGTTCCTGGTCATCAGCACATTACCGGATTAAAGGCCTTAAATTTACTTGCTTTGTTCCCTCTCGCAGGTACTGACTGTGGCTGTGGCGTGCCTGTGTGGCATGTGGTGGCTAGGTGATTACAAAGTTTTGCTCTGAACGAATTGCCAAATATGCTTTTGAGTATGCATACTTGAACAACAGAAAAACGGTTACTGCTGTTCATAAGGCCAACATCATGAAGCTTGCAGATGGACTCTTTCTGGAGTCATGTCGGGAGGTCGCAAAATCGTATCCAACAATTAAGTACAATGAGGTTATTGTAGACAACTGCTGTATGCAGCTTGTGTCCAAGCCTCAACAATTTGACGTTATGGTGAGCTTTCTAGCTCATTAAGCACGCGAACATTCATATGTGGGTGTTTTTTTTTTTTTTTCATTTTTTGCTTTACGTCAGAAGTATGATTTATTCCTGAAAAACTGATAGCAGTCCAGTTTAAGGCTGAGATTTTGGTGTCCTCTTCCAGAAGTCGAAAGATTTGGGGACTGCTTTTAACAATGCTACTTCTGTCATTGGACCTTCCTTTCTATGCGAGGAGCTCTTATGTCGACTCTTTTTTAGTCAGATATTATTGTTTATAGCTCCGGTTGTTAGTAACTCACCTGCTTTCTATGCACTCGAAGTGCTGGCTTAAATGTCTGTTCAATATACTGGTTTTGACTCAAATATGTTACTGGTTTGGGGCTGTGCTCAGGTCACGCCAAACTTATATGGAACTCTTGTGGCCAACACTGCAGCCGGAATCGCTGGTGGAACTGGTGTCATGCCCGGTGGTGAGTTCTGGTGTTCCAGATGTTCACTTTTCTTGCAACCAGTTTTTTTCCTGGTTATTTGTAACACGTTGGGAGTGGCTAGGCGAGTATGAATGAAGAAAAAGTTTTTTTTCCCAGCAAGAATGTGTGTCAGCTGTAGATGGTCGTATTGCTATGTGAACAGTAATAGGATCATTTTTAAAAGTGGTTCATTTCCCATACCGCGGAGCTGCTAATGCAGTTATCTTGTCATTGTCTTATTGGTCAAATTCCATTTAGGAGCAAGATTAAAATTTGCTATCTGCTTTATGCGTGAAGAAGTAAACGTTTGTATTATTTTATAACTTTCCTCGTCTCTTCTTTGTAACAGGCAATGTAGGAACAGAGCATGCTATCTTTGAACAGGGCGCTTCAGCTGGAAATGTTGGAAATGAGAAGCTTGTGTCAGGACACAGTGCAAATCCGACAGCGTTGCTCTTCTCAGCTGCAATGATGTTGCGCCACTTACAATTCCCCTCTTTTGCTGATCGCTTGGAGCAAGCTGTTATCTCTGTAGTTGGGGAAGGCTTAGTTCGCACGAAGGACCTTGGAGGAACTGCCACTACTCAAGATATGGTAGATGCTGTCATTGAAAAACTCGATTAAGTATTTTAGGTATAGCTGTGCAATTCGAAAAAGAAAATTAAGGATGATGCAGTGGTCATACTGTAATTACATATTATTGTTTTCGTAAGACAACCCGAGTCAGGGAAATAAGGTCACTGGTGTGTGAAAGGATCTCGGAGAAGTACCGGGGATCTGTTTTGTTTCCCCATATTCTTCCTGTCGAATGCAGCTCAACCAAGGCCCTCAAATTAGTCCTGGAATGGAGGAAGCCTTAACCGTCTAGAGAAGGCTATTGGGCCAGATGCATGTGCAGTCCTCGGCGTTTAACCATTCTATGGTTGCACCAATTGTTCAAATGTTTCTGTAGTCTGGTGCTGTTAGTGCGAAAAGTTGCATGCTGAAGTCAAATGGCAAGAATGGAGTCGTCAGAATCTAGTATGTGGTGACACATTCCATTTCGCGACCACTTTTAACCAGGGGTATCGTTAAGTCTCAATATGCAGATAAAGGTAATGGCTTTGAAAGACATTTAAACAATAAGTTACGTTTCTATGAGCTAAAGTGACTGATTTTGTAGCACATTCTGAGGTTTTGCTGGGTGTTTGGAGAATTTTTAGATGCTTCAACTGCTGGACGATTCCGGTGGGAGTGGTTTACCAGCAATATGTTGCTGGGTGTGTTATGTTTGTGTGATGTTTTTTGGCAGATTTCTGTTGCTAGTTAGGTTGTGCTATGCTGAAATGAATTTGCAACTGACCTCCATTGAGTACTTGTAGATTAGAATAGTTGTCTGTGATGCTTATGTTAGTCGCGCTGAATGTGGTAGGGATGTGTATGAAACTAAAGTTCGGTCATGTCCAAGTAGCAATGGCCAATGTCTTCAAGCACATTTGTGAAGGCAGCAGCCAGCAGCAGGCTCAAAACTCTACATGGAGACGATCATGTTGAGAAGAGACACCAATTTCTCTCTCGCTTCAGTATTGCAAGACTTGTGCACCCATGTCCTGCACGTTTAGTCATTTATAATTCTTACTGCTACTAGTATTGAACATTTCCTAAGCAACAGATAACACTCGGACTTTTTATTAAACCGTCGAAATTTCAGGTGGTGGTCCAACTTACCTTTCTGATGTCAGAATTGAAAATTGGAAAAGGGTGTGAGAAAAATATTTTGACTGCCCTAAAAAATTTGACACTAGTAGCAACGAGCAATGCAAATGTAGGGAACTTGCGTTGTCTAGAGGTCTCAATTCTCACTCTCTTCATTTTCCTCTTCTCTTTCCTCCGCTCCCTTTCCTTATCCTCCAAATCTGCCCCACTCCCCATTGACATCAATCTATGTCATTCCCTTTCCCTCTAACTTTTGCCTTGACATCACCCTCTACCTCCCCCACCTCCCTCACCTCTTGCCTTCAACCCACCCCTCAACATTTTCGTCTCGCCCGCCCTTTGCCTTTTGCCTCCCCGTCTCCAAATTTATAGTCATTTTTTTTTTAATCTTCAAATTCCACGAATATGAAGTCGTTTGAATTGTAAGTTTAGAAATCTTATGACCAAAAATTTGGTTATTCTTCCCCTTTTTCCCATCTCTCCAACCTTTTGCAAAGTCATCTTCAATTTCATCACTTTCTCGGGAAACAATAACTCTCATAAGGTTCGAAGCCCTATATTTTCTTGAATAATATTATCATCAAGAGAAGGTTGGCCCTTAGGTAGAGAACGAGAGCCTCAACGACACGGCCCTCACCGCCTCAGTCTTCAAGACATAAGCTCAACGTGCCACAAGTGATCAAGGCAATATGACCAATTCCTTTTCTTCAATGCCCTATCGCTTTGTGTGATTTCACCAGTTCACTTGTGTCAGAATCAAAGACTTCATTGAAAAGGCACGATGGTAAACCACCTAAGTGTATGGGAACCGAAAAAGGGAATGGCAAAGACGAAATTGAAAAACCGAACACGAGGGGAAGGAAACTAAACGACAAAACAGTGCGAAAGAAACGTGTGCACAAACAAAGGGCACGCCAATGGTAGACATTGAAGGGAAGAACATGCACAAAAGCAACAACATAATAGGTTACCCAAGCGAGCTTTTACGTAACCAAAACCTCAACATAAGAGCTACAAAGAGCATCCCAATGTACCATTATCACACATGGCATGAGAACGCTGCGAAGAGCACCCCTCCTTTGGCTTCTTAGTAAACGTTAAATACCTTTCTAAAACAAAAATTTGGCCTTCAATAAATTTCTTTTTTTTGAGCTTATGGCTGCCCCTTCTCCGATTGTCCAATTATTCCCCTTTGTGAAGCCCTTTTATTCTTTGACCGTCAACCTTTCCTTCTCGGCTGACGGTGATCTCATTCCTCTCTCCTTTGCAACCAACACACCCCAAGGCAACCCCCTTGGGGGAAGTTTGTTTGACCTTCTCCATTACAAGGCGTTTCATGCTTCCGCCGCTTTCCTTTCATGCCTTTTCCCTTCGGTTACGGATAATACGCATATTACTGGGCCTAAGGATCAAGTCGTGCCGTCATATAATTTTTTCAAGGATCGTTTGGTCGAACTCAACCTTGACATCCAACCCTCGAAGTGTGTTATTTGGTCCCCTCAAGATATTTCACTTTCCTTTACTCCCCCCCCCACCGGTTTTCAAACTCCTCCTCCCTTCGATGGCATTCGTGCGTTGGGTTGCCCACTTAGTTCAGATACTTTTGTGACCCAATTTCTTTATGCTGCCCTTCAAACAAATTTGTCCCACGTGAACGACCTTCCTCTTTTTATTGACTAGGTGTTCCCCCCACCGCCCTTCTTACCTTACCCGTACTTCCTCTCCCACCCCGATGTTAGACTCCTCTCTCTCAACCTTTGATGACCGCCTCATAGACTATAGAAATTAATGGTTCCTTTTAGTATTTTCTAGGTCTGAATATGTAATTTAAAATGCAAAAAAGAAGCTCTGCCTCTAACTCCTCTCTTCAACTCCCACACTTCTCGCAGTCACTGAAGGTTAGAGAGGGAGCTAGAGCCGAGCTAGAGCCTTGGCTGCCCATGTTGTCCAGAGAAAGTCCTTTTATCAAAAGTTATGGATAGACCTAGATTCGATCCTAGGTCCTAAAGTATACAATTGTACACGTACGCCTTATCCACTAAGTCGTAGTTCAAAGGTTACACATACGTTATTTGATAAAACTTTAAAGCGTACATATTTCATTTAACGGCGAAAAACACAGAACCGCAAAAAGACGACGTTTGTAGAATTTCAACAGAAATCCTAGAACGTGAAAAAGGACGACATCCGTAGGATTTCAACGGAAATCACAGAACATGAAAAAGGACAACGGCCCTAGAAATTCAACAAACGGAAATAAGATTTGGCGCGCCGTCAAGATCGAACGGCCATTATTGATCACAGAATTACTAACGGACGACATGCGTGAGTGCGAGCATGCCGGAAAGGCTCTTTTGGCGGCTCTTTGCCTAATTGGAGGAAAACTAACACGTGTCACCATCATATAGGATGCTCTAGAAGAAAGAGACAGGACCACGACGACACCTGTGCCACATGGCAGACTGACAATGGTGTCCTATAATTCCGTACATAAGTATTGCGGCTATTGACTTTGTATGTACGTTATGTACTTTATGATAATGTGAGTAAGATCATAAGACTTAGTTTTTTTGGGGAAGCCCTCTCCCCCAAAAAATCCATCTGTATAAATTCATTGTCTTTGAACAGCCATAACTTAATGCTCTAGTGAGAAAATTTAGAGATTCTTTTTGCTATCGACTCAAGGGAGTCTTGTCTTCACACGGGTGAAGGTGGTCAGGGCTTTAGTCTGCCAAGGTGGCAGTTATTCTTGTTTAAACACGAAAGGGTTAGGGTTATCCTAGGGGCTTCGTGTGAGCTGCCCATTCTGAGGACATATGGAGGTCTCATATTTGCATAGAGGTCCTTCGCACTTTGTTATGTCGTGGGTCATTTGATCGAGACTCCGGGCCTTCGGCCCTTATTCAGGCATCCCTCCATGTTTTGCACGGCGGTTGGGTTTATTATCCACAACCCGTGTTGCTCCCACTACCTATTTCCAAGTTGGTGTCTTATTTCCTCCACTCTTATTTCTCGCTTCTTGGTTGCGAACACCGACGTTTTTGCCACCGTGTCCCTCGGGTTTTGGACTGTGTTTTCGCCTTCCAATAGTTCATATTAGACGTGATACATTTTCTTACTCCTCTTGCCCTAGTGGATATGCTGATTCTTTCCACCCTTGTTATGAAATCCGTTGAGCTTTTGTGGGAATCGATATCGGATCATGTTGTCGGCGCCATTAAATCAGAGCTTCTCAAGGCGCTTCCCTCTGATTCTTTGCGTGATTGTCTTCTCACTTGTGGTGGACGTGCTTGTGGGGCTTGGCTTTCCCCTACACCTGTTTTATCCACACTCTGATTTACACCAGAACAATTTACCACCGCCCTCCTGTTTTGCCTTAGCTTCCCCCATCCTCTTTAACTTAGATCTCTAGTTTGCTCTTGTGGTCCTGTCTTAGAGTGCGATGGCGTCCATTTGCTTAAATGCTCCCATGGGGGAGAATCGATCAAGGCGCATGACATTATTCGTGATGCCGTTGCGACTATCGCTTCGGAGGGGAACTTTTTTGTGCGTCAAGAAGTTTCTCACATAATTCCCTCTCACCGGATAAATATTGTTTTTCTCGATGGTGCTGGTCGCATCTTTGGTGACATTGTGTTTGTAGAAATTAATAGTTTGAGTTCAATATTTTCAAGATCTAAAAGGTGTAAAATAAAAACACCAAAGAAGCAAAGGCAGACTGCCTCTCACTCCTCTCAAGTCCCCACACTTGTCAACTCAGTGAAGACTAGAGAGGGAGTTAGAGCCATGGCTGCCTAGACTTCTAAAAGAGACAAAGAGCTAAAACAGACCACTTGTACCAAAAGGGCTACAAAACCAAAATTTCATACTGGTACCTACCGTCTGACAAAGTAGCCTGTAACCATAACCTTTATCCGATTTTCTAAGACCAGTGTTAAAATACATAGGTTGCTGTTGTAATCACTAGATTTATAGAGTATTTTCTAGGTCTGAATAGCTTAGTAGAAAAAGACAGAAAATGCGCAGGCAGTCTGCCTCCACCTCTTTCATCTATCCCCCATACTTGTTCTAGTCACTGAATGAGAGAGAGAGAGTAGTGGAGCCATGGTTGCCTTGACTCCAAAGGCAGGACTAATGAGTGACATAAGTCACTCTCAACAAAAAGTTGAGTCCGGCAAGACTCAAACCTCCGACCGGCAGAGCAAGGCGTAGCCGTTAGCTCTAATCGGTCTCTTGTAGAAGTTCGTTATATTACATAGGGTTTGATAAATACTTAAACTGTGTTATGATCTTGGAACTGATTAACAGAATTATGAATGAAAGAACGATTAACAAAATTATGAATGAAAGAACATAGAACTAGAAAATATACAATGCAACCGTGATCCCGAAAGAAACAAATGAATCGGACATTTGTTTCAACAGCTAACATTTAATGTCGGATTTAATCCAACTGCATATATCGTCGCCGAGATCCCAGAATGGTTGCTTTGGCGTTTTTGGACATGGCATGACTTGGCGCCACGTGGAGGGATAACATTTGGTCGCGAGAATTTCGGAGAACATACAAACATGTGGAATGTTGACACGTGTCCACTCAGTGGCTTTGTCGTACACAGGCCGTACAGAAAGGACATTGGTCGTAGTACCATTCTGTACTGTACAGTTATTTGATTGTTTTGTACAACATTACATAGGAATTGTGAGAGGAGTTATGACATAACATTTTTTGAATAGACAGCCACCTCTCTCTTTGAGAGTTTGTATAAATTGGCATTTTTGCCACCTCATTACTTATCAACTAGTTGGCTGTTTTCAGTGATTCTTTTTGCTACGCACTCAAGGTAGTCAAAAATGCACAGCGGTGCAATCAGATTGTCAATTTGTCTCTTTGAGCAACAGTGGTTGTGGCTAAAAGTGGGTTAGTTAAAAACTACCTAGAGGCTTCCTAAATTCTGTAGTCTAATGGAGGACACGGAATTGCGAGTTATGGGCCGACCCTTTAGGGTGCCCATCTTCAATGGATCTGGGCTCATCTACTGGGAAGCCATGATGATAAGGGCTTTGTGCGAAAAACGATACTGGGGTATTATTAGTGGATAAGTGAAACGTCCACTTCAGGGAACTCCACCAGGATTTGGTGGAATAAGGTTTTCTGCAATAGCATCTGCTGCTGCAAAGGAGGCAGATGATGGGAATAGCAATGTGTCCGAAAAAGGGAAAGAGAAGGAGACACCTTTTACTCGTATCGCTCGTTTTACCACAGCACCCAGAGTGGCGGCTGTGAAGACCGCAGAGAACTATACCCAAACGTGAAAAGACATCAACATGGCTGTCAAAAACTTTATTCTAATCACCTCACTTGGGCTTTGGGAACCCCACACCTTCACATTTACAAGGCCGAGGAGTTGTGGGTGAGTTTGGTAGAAATCTATGGAGCTGGTACTAATTAACAGCTCCAGTTGGCCGAACAAAAGTTAGGGAATTATACTTACAAATGGGGAAAGATGTTAAACTAATGTAATGATCTCTCTTGTTTGTAAATGGAAATGGAGAGTGTCGGGTGGACATGTACAATGAAGATGAAAGTTAACACTCTCATACTGAAGTGACCCGACGAGTACGAAATTATAGTGTACCGAGTACAGGAAATGATTAACAGTTCATGGAAATGGAACACAATGGTCTGCATGATACTTGTGCAGGAGAACACAATGGAGATTAAGAGAGGGGGAAAGAGCATCCAAGCTGTAGCTGCATGAGCAAACCGGTGGGGGGAGGATCCAAAGAAACCATATAAAAGAGAGAGAGATCAATTTTAAGTATCGAGCTCCCTAAAGGGTCTTTATCACTTTTGCAAAAATCCGAACACTTCATAGCGGATTCCGTCAAGCTGTCAGAGCCGAGGCTCCAAGAAAACCGTGGAGGGGATTCTTCCGGAGGGAACAACAAGGCACTTGTGGTCACAAAAGTGAAAAGATAGACAGAGGAAGAGTTTTCTGAGGAGGAGGATGGGGAGCTTATTCTTGACGAGAGTCTAGAGGAGAAGGAGATCCCTCGAAAATACAAGTGTGCTTTCGGAGCAATTCGGGAAGCTCCACAAGGAAGATGGATCATCAACTCAGGTGCATGCATGCATATGCGTCGTGATAAGCACAACTTTACTAAGCTAAGAAAGATCCCTACTGTAGAGATAGAGTATAGGGATGGGACAGTGGTTACTACAGATCTAGTGGGGTCAATAGACCTGAAAGTCTTAATGGAGGGTAACACTTCTATACTCACCTTCTCAGATGTACTCTACATTCCCCAGCTGAGTAAAAATCTTGTCTCTACGTCTGGGTTAGATGAAAAAAAGTTTGATACCTTCACTAGAAAGGGAGTCTTTACAACTAAGTATGGGGATAAAGTCTACTTCATGGCAGATAAGGGAAGCCAAGAAATGTTTAGGCTTAATCTCATGAATGAAAAGAAGAATGCTTACTATGTTGGTGTTCCAAAGTTGATGATTTGGCATAAGCGGTTCGGGCATGTGCATTTTGATAGGCTGAGGGAAATGACGAAGCTTGGTGTAGTGGAAGGCATTTAGTTTAGGGATAATAAAATGGTGGATGATTGTAGTGGCTGTACTCAAGGTAAGGTTCACATAATTCCCTTTCCCAAAGTCGCCATATATAAATAAGAAAGTACTAGATCTGGTCCACACAAATATCTAAAGACCTGCAAAAGTACCTTCGGTTGGAGGAAAGAGGTTTATGTCGACAATAACCGATGGTCTAGATACTCTAGAGTCTACTTCCTAAAAACAAAGTCTGATACACCAACTTACTTCAAAGAATATAAAGCCTGGAGTGAGAAGTTGCATGGAACCCCCATTAAGAGAATAGGAGTGATAATGGGGGGGAATATACCTCTAACAAGTTTGAGGAATAATTGAGATATGAGGGAGTTCAGCAGCAGAAAACCGTACCATATAACCCGTAACAAAATGGGGTAGCTAAGAGGCTGAACCGAACATTAGGAGATAGTGTATGCAGTATATTGGCCGACAAGAAAATAGGAAAGAGATTTTGGGCAGAAGCCATGAACTATGCCAACTACATAAAGAATAGAATCATTACAAAATCCGTAAAAGGAATGACACCTTATGTGAGATGGGTTGGAAGGAAACAAGATATTTCTCACCTTAAAGTATTCAGTAGCCAAGTTTACAGTCTTGACACGGATAAAAAGAATTGGAAACTAGATGCTAAAGGAAAACCTGAATACTTTGTAGGATATGATGAGGATGTAAAGGGATATAAAGTCTATGACTTAGCAAAGAAAGATATCATTCTTGTCAAACACCTAAGTGTCAAGAAAAAGGGAAGTCATTTGACCCTTTCAAATATACCAAGAATATAAAAATCAGATTTGAGTCTGAAAGTGAGGAGAACTCCTTCTTTCCCGAAAGGGACATGAGTGAAACACTGATTGCACATTCAAGGGAGATCTAAGATACAAAAGATCCACCAGAAACCTCACATATTCCTATGGACTTCTAGGAGACATAAGATAAAGAACCGGAACCAGCTTCCATGGATAGGGGAGCCGACGAGACAGTAAGGAGAAATCCAAGACTTCCCTCCATTCCAGCTTTGGAGTTTGAGAGAGGAAGAAGAAGCAGCAAAAAGATAAAAGAAAAATAGGCCGCTCACAAGGTAACTAAGTTATCTCACCCAAATGAGCCTCATTCATAAAAAGAGGCATTGAACAGTCCAAAGAAAGACAGATGGATTAGAGCCATAAATGATGAGATGGCCTCCATCATGGAAGCAAATACTTGTGAACTAGCAGACTGTCCTCTCGACAGAAAACCGATTCGCACTAAATGGGTGTTTAAACTAAAACTAAACCCAGATAATACCATTGAGCAATATAAGACTAGATTGGTAGCAAAGGGGTTTACCCAAAAGGAGGGGATTGACTATGAGGAGACCTTTGCTCCAGTTGTTCGCTTCCCATCAGTAAGGATTCTCCTCGGTCTAGCAGCAGCGGAAAACATGGAAATACACCAGATGGATATTAAGACTGCCTTTTTTAATGGTGAGTTAGAGGAAGAAATTTTCATGCGGCAACCAGAGGGGTTCGTGGAGGAAAGAGAAGAGAGCAAAGTCTGCATGCTAATAAAGTCTTTATATAGACTGAAGCAGGCTCCGCGATAGTGGAATAAGAAACTAGATGAGTTTCTCACCGGTCTACGATATATCCAAATCACCTCTGACCATTCTATCTATATGTTTGAATATGAGAATGGTGTGATATTTATTGTAATTTTATGAGGATAATCTGCTAATGTTAAGTAAGTCTTTGGAAAAGATAAATAAATTAAAAAAAGATCTTAGAAGCATATTTTACATGAAAGTTTTAGGGGAGGCAATGTATATTTTGGGAATCCAAATGGAGAGAGATAAGGGGAAAAGGGTCATAAGACTTACTCAGAAAGAAGCAACAGGTAATATGCTTAAGAAATTCCAGAAGGAAATTGCAAACAGTTATACCACTCCCATGGACATGAAGAGAGTAAGTGATGGAAGTGTAGAAGGTGGATTGATAATTCTAGATGATCAAATTAGTCCAAAAGAGAGAGTTTATGAAGTCTATTCCTTACAGGCAGGTTGTAGGTAGTCAAATACACTTTATGAACTGTACCAGGCCGGACATAGCGGCTGCAATTGGAGTACTTAGTAGGAGTCTTAATGATCATAGGAAAAAAAGAGACTGGGAGGCAACCAAAAGAGTCATGAGATACCTCCTGGGAACCAGAGATTTATGATTGCATTTGGGAGGGGAGCACAATGATATCACTACTTAGAGTGATGCCAGTTATAGGGATGCATCTATGAGAATATGCACTTCTAGGTATGTGTTGTATGTTGGGGAAGGTGCTTGCTATGTGAGCATCAAGCAATAAAAGGTGGTTGCTCAGTCTACTATGGAGGCTCAATATATGGCCTTTTGTTCTGCTGTCAAAGAGTTGATGTGGGTCAAGTCCTTGTTGCAAGAACTAGGATATATGAAAGAGGGAGTGCATGAAGTGTTTTGTGATAATCAAGCTGCCATCGCAATTGCAGCCAATCCAAAACATCATTTCAAAGCTAAGCATATGGACATAAGATTGAGCTTCGTGAGGGAAAAAGTTGAAAATAAAATTGAAAATATAATTGAAAATCTTGTGTATAGGTCTGATGAAGAAATGGTGGTTAACATAATGACCAAACCTATGCCCTCTCCAAAGTTAAAATATTGTAGGGAAAAATGTGGATTGAAAGAAAAGTTAAAATTAGATTAGAAAATAAGGGGAGTGTTGAAACCACTAGATATATGGAGTATTTTCTAGGTCTGAATAGCTTAGTAGAAAAAGAAAAAAAAAACGCAGGCAGTTTGCCTCTACCTCTTTCCTCTATCCCTAATACTTGTTGTAGTAACTGAAAAAGAGAGAGAGTAGTGGAGCCATGGCTGCCACAGCTCCATAGGCAATACTAAACAATAACAAAAGTCACTCTCAACAAAAGGTTGAGTTCGGTATGACTTGAACCTCCGACCGACAGAGCGAGGCGTAGCCGTCAGCTCTAACTAGTCTGTCGAAGAAGTTCATTATATTACAAAGGGTTTGACAAATACTAAAACTGTGTTATGATCTTGTAAAAGATTAAGTGAATTATGAATGAAAAAATATAAAACTAGTTAATATACAGTGTGAACGTGATCACAGACGAAACAAATGAATCGAAAATTTGTTTTAACGGCTAACATTTAATGTCTAATTTACTCAAACGGCATATATCGCCGCCAAGATCTTGGAATGGTCACTTTGGCGTTTTTGGACGCGGCATGACCTGGTGCCACGTGGAGGGATAACATTTGGTCGTGAGAATTCTGTCGAACATACAAATGTGTGGAATGATGACACGCGTCCACTTAGTGGCCTTCTCTTACACAGGTCGTACAGAAAGGACATCAACCGTAGTAACTTTCTGTATTGTACACTTATTTGATTCGTTTGTACTGCAATAGATAAGGATTGTGAAAGGGGTTAGGACTTAGCATTTTTTTAATAGAGAGTCACCTCTCTCTTTGAGAGTTTATATAAATTGGCATTTTTGCCACCTCCTAACTTATCAGCTCGTTGGCCATTTTCGGTGACTCTTTTTTCTACGCACTCAAGGGAGTCTAGACTGCACACGGGTGCAGTCAGATTGTCAATTTGTCTGCTTGAGCAGTAGTGGTTGTGGCTGAAAGTGGGTTAGTTAAAAACTAACTAGAGGCTGCCTGAATTTTGTAGTCCAATGAAGGACACAGAATTGCAAGTGCAATACGTCTTTAATCATTTACACGTTATAAAATTCATTTAACAAATTACAGCTTGGGAAATATACGGAACTACAACCCACGCACTAAAAGAAATCAAGACACACGAAATGAAATCAGACATTCAATTCCAACAGACGAAATTAAATGTTGTTGTCGATCGAACGGCTCACAATGGCCCAAAAGCACCAAAGTGGTAGTTATGGAGGAGACGTTACCGGATGACACATGGCGGCCTACTGTTATCCATAACCTATTTCAGCCATGGATACTCACGGAAACACCCACATGTTGTTTTGGAAACCTTGAGTTCTCTCTATATCTTGCTGTTATGCTACCATGCTGCGCTAAGTCTGACATCGCAGCTAGAAACCTTAAGCACTTTACACTTGTTGTTGTGCTGCTATGCTGCTCTGATCTGACATCGCAGCTGCGCTGCTCTAATATCACAGCTGCGCTGACAGATCATAGCAGTCATAGCAGTCATAGCAGTCAAAGCACTCATAGCAGAGTCATAGCAGCTATAGCAGTCTGCGCAAGAAAGGTGTTCTGAATATGAGTCAGTTTGTGTGAAGATAAATTGACGGGGACATGATTTAGTGAGTATGTAACTCGAAAAGGAGTACACAAATTCGGTGCACTTCAGGCACACGTGTCGGTCCGTGAGAAAGTCAAGTTTGGTTGTTCTAGAAGGAAAGGTACAGTTACATTTGAGGACCAAAGTTGCACGTGGAGGTTCATCTTCGGTGATGAAAGAATACGTGGAAAGCGGACGAAGTCTGCCGTCATTTTTGAAGAGAAGTATTGATTGTAGCGTCATTTCAGCGGACGAACTTTAACCGCGTACTATTTCATTTTTAGCGGCTGTCTGATTGGTGTAAATAATTATGTGCATTCGACGCTGGGATTTTGTTAATGAAGAAGTAGTGTACCAATTGACCACGCTAGTTGTAGTACGGTGTGATCAACTGTAGGCTCACTTGTATATATAGGACTAAGATTACTTTAGGAAAAGTAGGATTGTTGTGTAGGAAAACTGCAAAGCAGTTTTTGGGTGTGTTTGAATTATAAGATCATTGTGATCTTTTGGCAGAACTTTGTGAAATTGTGCATGAGGTTTCTTTGGTGTATATTCTATATTGTGGCAAATTTGCAGACCTAGGGTGTGTCTAGTTTGCTTCGGGATTCATTGTAAAGTTGGTTGTTTGTGGGATTTTGTGAGAGTTTCCTCTTTGCACAATTGATTATCATGGCAACTGCTGGTGCTTATTCATCTTCTTCAGTGGCACCAGCTGCCTCTAATCAACAGGACTTACTAATGTTCACTCTACTCTGTCCACCAGTCGTCCATCTGCGGAATTTCATGCACTCTGGTATAAGGTGCGAACATTTTACAGTAAATAATCAAATATAGAGTGCGATTACCCATAAAACTATATTAGCTCAAGAAAAGTTCGATACGGTGCAAAATTTATAAAGTGTGTCACGCACCAATTTTTTACATACTTTAGGGGGGCTCTCTTTGCGCGTAATATTATTCCTTTTCTTTCTTTTAGCGACAAATTTTGTCTTTTAGAGACTAGACTTCGAAACCGTACACTGTCGTGCGGTCAAGGGAAGCTCTTGCTTATCATTTCACCTAACTTTGAACCTGCTAAGAAGATGGTTTTAAAGTTAGTATCAACAATTGAGGATAGAGTCGACAAACGGGAATTCAAAATCACGCGTGGAAAATATGTTGCACATGTATAAAACTTTCGCAATTGAATAAAGATTAACATCGCGTTCGATATTTCAATTTCCGCACACTTCAAAATAAATGCTATGTTAACTTGCTTGTCGAGCAGAGTTGGATAATAATAACAACACAAATCGGTTTTTATTTCTAGTCTTCCCCTTCGTCTCCCCTCATTTCGCCTTTCTTTCCTACTTCACACCAATCTCCAATAGTTGAATTAAAAAAAGTTGTTTTTTATGCAAAAATATCGATTTGAAATAACTTTACCTTCTGTGAGTATATTTGATACAATTTGGTGTCGGTTTAAGCTCGAAAGATGGAAAAAACAGAATCAACAAACCAGGGAGTACAATTCTAAAATCTATCACATATTTTTTGCGGTCTTGTTCAAAATTCGTTTTGATCGTTCCTCAGTGATACTTTTCCGACACAAACTATTCCAATTATTCTATCTATATAAATGTCTTGAAACATCACTTTCACATGCCGAGAAAATTTACAATGCCGAAAACGCTGTGGTTACACAATCTAGGTTTGAACCATGTTAAATCAATATCATGTTGGCGACCATTGAAGGTTAGAAGCAAAAATCCATACAAACGTCAAACGTTGCCAATATAAAGCAAAAATATTAGAAAAAAAAAGCCCTCGATCGATGGCATAAGAATATGGCCCACATGAAAGGTCAAAATTTCAAATATTACACAAATACATTAGATGGCGCGAGGTTAAGTCTCAATGTCTTGACCATCATTCCCAACAATGCTTTATCAAATAAAGGTCGAAGCTTAGGCATAACCTATGGCAATGGGGATACGTTGACAGATAAATGTCTACACGAGAGGTGGGGAAGGGTTGTCAAGTCCCAACCAACTTCACAAAATGGACGAGCACAATCGTCTAAAAACCTGTTGAAAGACGAGTCAAAGGTCGTAAAGATCCCCGCAACAAATGGTATAAAGTTGTCATTCGGGTATCTATGCTAGTGATAATTTTCTTTAACCTAATGCATCTTGAGACAAGACGCTTGTGTGTAATGTTGCGCATTGGGAAACACAAGACAACGTAGAGTATGTGAGAATTCGCCCAATGCTTTTTAACACATTGTGCAAATACACATTATTTACTAGAGGGCTTCAAATACCCTTGGGTTGAGAATGTGGCAAGACTATACGCGACACTTCCCCTTTGGCTTTGTATTATGTTTTGCTTGCCATGTACAATTATTGCATTTATGATATTGTGTGATTTTCGATCGCCATCGTTTAGGTTAGGAGCAAATGGACTCATTGCTTAATCCATACAGTGGCCACAAATACGACGGGGTTTGCTCAAGAGCGAAAGGTGCGCCAAGTCAAAGGGTCAATCGATATACATAATATAATTGTGGAGAAGAGAAATGAAGAGATGTAAAAGTTAATGTAACAACAAGCTTAGGTCATTTTTCTAACTTCGGACAAGTGCAAAGAGCAGATGTTTCCATTGAAGGGTGCGCCTCAAGAGGGTTCTTAAAATTAAAGACTTTTGCCTTACCGGGGACTTGTAATTGAACCATTTAATTATAGTGACCACAAAGCTATACAACTATCACATCGTTGATTTTTTGAAGGTGACGCCAAAAGTATACCGCTATCACGTTATTGACATTGTCAAGGTATTGTTGTACAACCACAATGACAATATAAAGTATCTTAGAGGCGAGATAAAGTAATAAAATTCGTAGTAAGGTTCCCATTGTTTCATTAGAATAATTTCCAAGATGTATTATTTGTTCCAAAAGTAGGCAACTTTGACGTTATTATCATCGTTAAATTATTTTTGATCTACCCCAATGACATTATATAGTCTTATAGACCATACTAAGATTTTTGTTATTTTATCATATTATTTGAATATTTTGCAACTTTTATGCATCATTTTGGTAATGTCCAAGTATTATTTGTTCCCCGTTGCAGGTGGGTTGAGTCTTCCTTGGAGGGAGTGCAATACCAAGGCGACGCTATTGGGACTGTTAGCAAGCTGATTTTGCACACCTCCTCCCTGAAAAATAAGGCTAATATCGTGTGGTTAAATCGACCGCGTATCAGATATTAAACTGATAAGAACAGATACTACACTTGATCTTAGCCAAAAGGCCGAGAAAGGTATAAAATTTCATTGTGCATTGAAGGTATTTATGTAGTTGGGGATTGGTGGTTTATGTTTCGAATGTGGGAGAAATTTAAAATTAAGCGTGTATTGTACGGTACGTGGTATATCGCTATTGGTGTTAAAGTTTTCTTTGTCACTTCAGTTAACGTTTCTCTGTGCACACGTGCCCAATTCCATTTTGGAGACCGAGAATCGGAAGGTTCAGATCTTTTCCATTCCATTGCACATTCAGAATCAGAAAAGTGTGCACGAAGAGAAGTTATTCAAAACAGTAAAACATTAACTCTAAGTAACGATACAAGGTGGCCAACTATGTCGGTATTTCAGGTGATATCGTTATGAATGGATATTTGTCCAAAGCATAATTTTTTCAAGAACATATTGCAACATGTTATGCTATCTAGTGCAACTCTGAGACCTCCATAGGTCCTCAGAGTAGGCAGCTCACACGAAGGCTCTTGGATAACCCTGACCCCATTGTGTTTCAACAAGAATAAATACCACCCTGGCACACAAAAATTCTGACCACCTTCACCCGTGTGAAGGAAAGACTCCCTTGAGTCGATAGCAAAAAAAATCTGTGAATTTGCTCCCTTGAGCAGTAAGTTATTGAGGGTCAAAGTTGATGTTTTGTACAAAAGCTCTATAGGTTAGAGGGTCCTATCTATTAAATTTTTCTAAGTCGTATCTCTTTATAAAACTCTATCTACTAAAGTACGGCACCAATCATAATATTGTGTCGTACAGAAAGGTACAGGTGTCGGTGTAATTTTTGTACAACCATTATACGACATGGCCAACAAGTCGACACATGTCATATTTGGATTCGTTATTCTAATCGCCTAAGATGTCGTAATCTAATGTGGTTGTGCCACGTGTCAATCAATGTGGCATTGATCGCAAACCGCCGAAAATCCTATCCCGCGATCTCGGCATTCTTCGCGGTCGTCCGATGAAAACCGGTTTTCAATCGTAGCTGTCATAAATACTTGCGCGATATTTGTTTCGCTATCGAAACAAAATGCGCGGTATCCGTTTCAAAGTAGTATCGTACTTCGTACTTTATAAAACTGTATCTATGCATGCCGTATAGAGTTTCAGTTAAATGAATTTGTTCCCTCCTTAGTAAATATATATATATATATATCTATCATATACTATATAAATTAGCATTGGTCCTAGTCTAATAGGATAAAGTTGACTGCTATTGGCCAACTTGACAAACAGCAGGTACTGAGACTAGAGCACTAAAAGGGAAAACACCATATGAAGTGTGGACCGGAAGAAAACCGAATGTTAGTCACTTCCGAGTTTTTGGGAGTAAAAGTTTTATTTTGGATAATCTCCCTATTTCTAAGCTTAGTCCAAAATCGATTCCAAGAATTTTTATGGGTTATGATGATGTATCTGTGGGCTATAGAGTATTTAATAAGGATAGGAATACTCTTCAGACTGCAAGAAATATTCAGGTTAAAGAAGAGAGCAGATCGGTAGATGTTTTTAGTATGACAGATTTTGAAAAAGATTCTAAAATCAAAGAATATGTTATTTTTGAAAGTGTTCCTCTCGCTTCTTCTAGTCCCACTTTGGACCCTCCGGCCGGTCCCCTTGTGGAGAATCCTCCTCCTCCTCCACCACCTCCTCCTCGGCGGCAACCTACGGATCCAACAATTCCAACCTCAGATTTTCTGGGGGGGGAAAGGCAAAGCAGCAGGCTGCAAAACTGCGAAGCAGCGCTATTTTCTGTCGGTTCAGTGGATCTGACTGAAAACTGCGACGCTGCGAAACTGCAAAGCTGCGATGCTGCGAAGCTGCAAAGCTGCGACGCTGCGAAGCTGCGACGCTGCGAAGCTGCAAAGCTGCGACGCTGCGAAATTGCGAAGCTGCAAAACTGCTCTATTATCTGCCATCATGATGGAACCGGTCACAATACAGGAAGCCTTTTCAGCTCCGGAAAAAGATCAATGGATCGCTGCGGCTATTCATGAAATGCGATCGATAATGGAGGCTCAAACTTGGGAGCTTGTGGAGCTTCCACCAGACCGAAAAGCCATCGGCTGTAAGTGGGTTTTTAAAGTAAAGTTGAATCCAGATAACTCTATTGAAAGATATAAGGCTAGGCTTGTTGCTAAAGGCTAGAGTCAAAAGGAGGGGAATTGACTATGAAGAGACTTTCTCTCCGGTTGTCCGATTTCCAACTGTTAGAATTTTGTTATCCTTAACGACCATTGAGAATATGGAACTACATCAAATGGATGTTAAGACAGCTTTCTTGCATGGAGATTTAGAGGAAGTAATTTATATGAAGCAGCCTGAAAGGTATAAAGCGACTGGAAAAGAAAATCTGGTCTGTAAATTGTTGAAATCCCTATATGGTTTGAAGCAGGCTCCACGTCAGTGGAACCTAAAACTAGATGAGTTTCTTACCAGTCAAGGATTCGTCAGGAGTAGCTCAGATCACTCAGTCTATGTTATGGAAGGGAAAGATGGGATTATACATTGCGGTATATGTAGATGATTTGCTGTTGTTAAGCAAGTCATTAAATGAAATTAACAAAATAAAGGCAGCCTTGAATTCAAGATTTCAGATGAAGGACTTAAGTGAGGCAAAGTATATTCTTGGAATTCAAGTAGAAATGGATAGAGATAGGAGAACAATCCATCTAACGCAACGTGAAGCGATAGGAAATGTGCTTGAAAAGTTTGGCATGGCTGAGGCAAACGGAAATGCCACTCTCATGGAATTTAAGCAGAAAGTGGAAGGCATGGAGACCGATGGAGGAATCATTTTTGACGATACCTTGGAGTCAGGGGAGGCAGATTTTATGGCCACCATTCCATACCGACAGATTGTTGGTAGCCTAATTTACTTCATGAACTGCACAAGGCCGGATATTGCGGCAGCAGTTGGCGCTTAGAGTCGAAGTTTGCAGAATCGAAGAAAAACAGATTGGGAGGCCGCAAAGAGGGTTCTTCGGTACCTTGCAGGAACACGGAATCTTAGACTTGCTCTCGGTGGAGATGAAGTCAAAATTCAGACATGGAGCGATGCTAGCTATGGAGACATGCCAAGCCGCCGTTCCACCACTGGATTCATTTTGAAGATTGGAACTAGAACATGCTGCTGGAGCAGCAAGCTTCAAAAGGTAACAGCTCAGTCTACAATGGAGGCTGAATATATGGCAGCAAGCTCAGCTGACAAGGAGTTACTATGGGTGAAGTCGCTCCTCCAAGAACTTCATTTTATGCAAACCGGACCTCAAATAGTGTGGTGTGACAACCAAGCAGCTATTGCGATTGCATCCAACCCGAGTCATCACTTCAAAAGCATGCACATTGACATTAAGCTGCATTTTGTAAAAGAGAAGGTGATGAACAAAATTTTAAAGCTGAGTTATCTTCCGGATGAGAAGATGGTAGCAAATATGATGACTAAGTCTTTACTTGCACCTAAGTTAAAGTTCTGTAGAGAGGAATGTGGACTCAGTGGCTGAGAGAGTCTAAAGGTTTAGGGGAGTGTTGTTTTGGAAACCTTGAGTTCTCTCTATATCTTGCTGCTATGTTACCATGCTGCGCTAAGTCTAACATCGCATCTAGAAACCTTGAGCACTCTACACTTGTTGCTGTGCTGCTATGTTGCTCTGATCTGACATCGCAATTGCGCTGCTCTAATATCACAACTGCGCTGACAGATCATAGCAGTCATAGCAGTCATAGCAGCCATAGCAGTCATAGCAGTCATAGCAGTTATAGCTGAGTCATAGTTGCTATAGCAGTTTGCGCAAGAAAGGTGTTCTGAATATGAGTCAGTTTGTGTGAAGATAAATTGACGGGGACATGATTTAGTGAGTATGTAACTCGAAAAGGAGTACACAGATTCGGTGCACTTCAGGCACACGTGTCGGTCCGTGAGAAAGTCAAGTTTGGTTGTTCTAGAAGGAAAGGTACAGTTACATTTGAGGACCAAAGTTGCACGTGGAGGTTCATCTTCGGTGATGAAAGAATACGTGGAAAGCGGACGAAGTCTGCCGTCATTTTTGAAGAGAAGTATTGATTGTAGCGTCATTTCAGGGGACGAACTTTAACCGCGTACTATTTCATTTTTAGCGGCTGTCTGATTGGTGTAAATAATTATGTGCATTCGACGCTGGGATTTTGTTAATGAAGAAGTAGTGTACCAATTGACCACGCTAGTTGTAGTACGGTGTGATCAACTGTAGGCTCACTTGTATATATAGGACTAAGATTACTTTAAGAAAAGTAGGATTGTTGTGTAGGAAAAACTGCGAAGAATTTTTTTGGTGTGTTTGAATTATAAGATCATTGTGATCTTTTGGCATAACTTTGTGAAATTCTGCATGTGGGTTCTTTGGTGTATATTTTATATTGTGGCAAATTTGCAGACCTAGGGTGTGTCTGGTTTGTTTAGGGCTTCATTGTGAAGTTGGTTGTTTGTGGGATTTCGTGAGAGTTTCCTCTTTGCACAATTGATTATCATGGCAACTGCCGGTGCTTCTTCATCTTCTTCAGTGGCACCAGCTGCCTCAAATCAACACCACAGACTACCTAAAAAAAACTATGTTTCAGACAACATGTATTACACCAGGATAAACAAAATCACCTCAAATTGCAACAATATGCCGTATACCATAAACACTATCAACTCCAAAAGATACAACTATATTCAGCTAGGAATCTAGAAGATATAAGCTCCAGAGTTTCCCAAAAGTAAATGACAACTTCTCAAACTAATTAGGTAGACTTCCCACATAATTCTATAGAGATAACAGAACACACTGAAACTACACACCTATGTAGTTTCTAGATCATCGAATATATTCACATAGTTTCACATCAAAACATCAATAAAAGTGATCACACCACCAGGTCAAAGTTGCACAAAAATAGTCTGCCATTTTTTTGATTAACTTAGCTTTCATACTTAAAATAATCTAAGTCCTACAAGTTATACTCAAGGAGTTCACTACTAAACGTATAGAGGCTAACCAGCAGTACGTAATCTACCACCTACCTTAAATAATGTGAGTATTCCTGAATAATTCGATCTACGTGAGAATGAATAAATCTACACTAATAAACTAATTAGCAAAAAAACAAACCTCTGTTTAATAAAATATTTACACCGACACCTCTGCAAAATCCGCATACTAAGCATTAACTTGCTTTTTCACTTGTGATCCTCTTATGAATCTCGTCCGCCAACTTGATTCATATCTACCGCAGCTGCGTTGTCCTGTACCAAGTCATGTCCAAAATAACCGTAGCTGCGTTTGTCCCCTACCAGATTATATCCAAAATAATCGCAATTGCGTTGTCCCGTTCAATGTCTAACACGCGCATATGGATGTCGGAGCCATTTAATTAGTCCCCTACGTTAATTTAGGTTAATCCTTACGTTCGCTCCCCCAATCCGTGAATCCACTAAACCTCCATATTAAATCCAATTAATTTTTTACGCACGAAACATCGCGTGCCCACAAAATGTGGCTTACGCACGAAACTAAGTTTTCAAAAAAACACTCCCCCCAAAATTTAGTTTCGTGCACCGAGAATAAACTATGTAGCGTGTCAAGTGTGACTGTACCTTTTCGTACCTCCAAACTACCTCTTTTTTTTCTTTCAAACGCCACCACTTCTTCCGCGGCGTTGCCATGCTGCGTTGCGACGCGAACTGGTTCCTCTGATTCACCACTGCTCCAGCTGCGTTGCTATGCTGCTCTAACATCACAGCTGCGCTAATCACACTTTACACTCTTTTGTACTGCTACCACTGTCACATTATTAAAGATAAGTATTACAAAGACTTTTACAAAAAATTATTCCAAATCGAACAAACTCCCTTCACGACCTCATCTATTAAGGACTAAAGCTTTCAAACTCAACATTTCTCTAAATCTTTAAATCTAGTTCTTCACTCCGTCTGAAGATCCTTCTACTCTAATGGAGGAACATTCAAAAGCAAGGACTTATAAAATATTCAAAGTTCGAGATTTCCCTCTCACAACCTCCACTACTAAACATTCATATACTTGTAACACTAAGATTTTGTCAGACTTTTAGTCACCATACTAACCACTCCAATATATCTTCCGTTTAAACAATGATTTTTTTTTACTTTATAAAGATGTCGATTTTTCCACTTCAAAAATGATTTTTTCGGTCCTTTGTGTGGTCGCCTTTGGAGTTGGTTTCTTTTCCAGCTGGACTTCCTTAATCTCTATCTTTTTCTCGTTCTCTTACTACATTCTAGTCTCCTCATAGAATTTAAACTTCTGTCATTGTGTGTCTTCCCATTAACTCTATAACATGTTGATATCCTCACTAATGTTTGGTCTTTTCCGTAGATTTGTCACTTCCCTTAAGTGTATGCATTTTGAAAGTTTTCATGTTGATTCCCTTTTTATTTAGGTGCTCTTTCCTCTTCCTAATACTCTTTCTTATTTTCCATATTCCTCCAATTTTATGATTTTTTCTGCTCTCATAAACTTCTTTTCTTAGCCTCCTTTTCTCAACAATTTCTACTAGTTCTTTGCTGAGTTCATTTAAATCCACAGTATTATTCGTCTCTGATGTTAATTCCCCTTCTTGTGTGAATTCTACATTTTCTCTCTCATCATCTTCTCTAAGTTCTGTTTTCAGTTTAGTGTTCTCTATATTTAAAGAATATTCTTCAGCCAAGTTTAAATTTACTTTTCTAACTCCCCTTTCTTCAAGAATCTTTTCCCTTTGTAAGTCATTCTCACACACTAATCTATCACAAAAAAAAGTCACAAAAACTGAGTCTTTTTCACTCTCTTCTTTCTCCACAGTATCTTCGGTGACAATAATTTTTCCAGTCTTTTCCACTTCTATGTGCCCTTCACTTCTTTCAACTCCTCTTACTTTAGTTACCTCTTCCATCAGTAAATTAGTGTCACTCACAAATATGTCATATGGAATATTGACATTAACCAAATCCTTTTTTGTTACTTCTTTCTCGTCATTCCGAACAACATAGAAGGTAAGTAAATAAATTCGTGAACAAAAGTTGTATGCATTTTTTCATCGATCTTGTCTTGTCTCTTCTTCATAAACCACTTGATTCTCTTCTTGTTAAGGGTTGAACCAGGTTGTTGTCCCATCCATTTTTGAAATTTCATGAAACACATGCATTTTTATTGGATGGACATACCTTGAAGGTATGTCCTAAATCATTATAATAAAAATAATTTTTAGGTCGATCTCCGAACTCACTATTACTCTACTTTTTTGAAAGTGAGACTTAGATTCTTTCATATTTCTCTTACTTGATAAGACCTTTCTATTAGCCTCTTCATCAAGAACAAATCTTCTTGCTAAAGTTCAGCTCCAATCCTTTTTATCAATTAAAGTAAATCGATCTAATGCACTCATATATTCTTTAGGTAGGCTTCTCATTAACAAGGGAGCTTGTTGAGCATCTTTGAAGTTTCCTCTTGCCAAATCATTTTCTACAAATAATACTTGTAGGTCAATACAGTGTTTCTCTATACTACCTCCTACATAATTGTATTCAACTATTTTGGTAACACTACTAAGCCAATGATACACAAAAGTCTTACCATACGTACATTCTAAGCACTTCCATAATTTAGCTGCACTTTTAAAACTTAGGTATGACATTACCAATTTCTTAGTCAAGGAGTTCTTGATAACCGTTAGACACTCGTGATTTTTCTTTTTCCTTCCATTTGATGTTTCTACTAAAGAACCATCCACCACATCCATTAGCTCCATCATCTCCAAGTAGCTCTCGAGCAGACAATTCTAGTAGTGATATTAAGATCCATCAAATATGGGTAGCCATGGGGCGTGGGCCCATAACGTGTTGTCCATAGCCTATTTCAACCATTGATACTCACGGAAACACCCACACACTACCTCAAAAACATATGTGTTTCAGACAGCATAGATTACTCCACAATAAACTGAATCACCTCAAACTACACCAATATCCAGTATACTATAGACACTGTAGACTATCAAAGTAAGAGCTACATCCACCAAGGAATCTAGAGGATATAAGCTCTAGAGTTTCCCAAAAACAGTTGATAGCTACTCAAACTAACCAGATAGACTTCTCACATAATTATATAGAGATAACAAAACAAACTCAAACTACACACAGATATAGTTTTTATATCATAAAATATCTTCACAAAGTTTCACATCAAATAATCAATGAGAGTGATCACACCAACAAGTCAACGTTGCACAAAAACAGTCTGCCATTTTTTTTGATTAACTCAGCTGTGATACTTAAAATAATCTAAGACCTACAAGTTATACTCAAAGAGTTCACTAATGAATTTACGAAGGCATACCAGTCGTACGTAATCTACCACCTACCTCAATTAATGTGAGTATACCCGAATAATTCGATGTATGTCAAAATGAATAAATCACCCCTAATAAACTAATTAGCAATAAGATAAACCTTTGTTGAATAGAATATTTACAACAACACCTCCGCATAATCCGCATATTAATGTCAACTTGCTTATTCACTTGTGATCCTCCTATGAATCTCATCCGCGGACTTGATTCATACCAACCGAAGCTGCGTTGTCCCGTACCGCATCATGTCTAAAATAATTGCAGCTACGTTTATCTCGTGCCAGATCTTATCCAAAATAAGCGCAGCTGCGTTGTCCAATTTGATGTGTGACACGCGCATGTGGATGTCGGCACCATTCAATTAGTCCCTTACGTCACTTTAGGTTTATCCGTACGTTCGCTCCCCCAATCCGTGAATCCATTCGAACCTCCATATTAAATTTAATTAATGCTTTACCCACGAAACGTCGCGTGCGCACAAAATATGGCGTACACACGAAACTAAGTTTTCAAAACAACACCTACTACTGAACAGCTGAGAATGCAAAAGGAGCAACTATGGCTCAAAAATTGACAGAAGTCAGCGGGACGACCATGCAGTACCATGGCCGTACAAGAATAGAGCGGCACTTGTACCTTCTTGTACTTTACAGTCATAATATTGGTCAAGTACTGCAGTAGTAGGGAGTTAAGAGAGGGCATTAGGACTTAGACAAATCTTAGGTAGATGCCTCTCTTTCAGAGCACATTTGTACAAAAGGTTTACTTCGACCATCCATAACTAACAGCTCAAAGGAGTAAATTGCCTGATTCTTTTTGCGGCAAACTCACGAGATTCTTGTATTCACAAGGATGAAGTCACGTCAATCAGTTGTCTGCCAAGGTGGTGGACAGTTGTCTACCAGGGTAGTGGATAGAGTTGTTCAAAGTGTCAAGGGGCAAGGCTATCCTATAGACTTTGTGTGAGCTGCCTACTCTACGGACCTATAGAGGTCTCAGAGTTGCATGATGGCTAACTCTACTTTGGCTACAGTTATTAATCAAGCAGCTTGACATGTTAGGGTGGCTTCTTGTGATGCTATTAACGCGAAGAAGGGTGATAATGCATAACAAGACCATATGGATGACTTTATTCCGATGGCGGTCGAGATGTTTTGTTGTTTGGGTGTTGCGTTGAACGAGTTCTGTGTACATGTGCTTGGCGCGCTTTTGAACAAGAAGGACCTAGGAGCCCTCCTTCTTCAGTGTGTCTATTTTTTTCTCGTCATTGTTTATCTTTCGCTATAGAACAAAGTCCAACCTTCTCTCCTCTTTTGATCAGCTATTGTGGTTTGTAATTCTATGTCCCCCATTAGGTCATAGAATTCCCTTTTCTATATGAAACCTCTTGTGAATTTTCAATGGCCTTCCTGGTTTATGAACAACTACCACCATGGCAGGCAAACTATATTAATGACTACACCCCTGTGTAGTTTGGAATCCCCTTAGTCCACAAGAGAAAAAATCTCTGAAAATGCCAGGGGAAAAAATCTTTGAAAATGCCCAAACAGACGATTAGTTATGAAGTGGCATAATTGCCTATTTGTATAAAACCACTCTGGGAGAGAGGCAGCTACATACAAAATTGCTAAGTCGTAAAACACCACTCTAAAACCCCTATCTACTGTTGTAAAGCACCAATCACAAGACTGTACCGTATAAGAGGGTACAAGTCTTATGGTATCTTCAGTACGGTTAAAGCACGGCATAGCCATGGTGAGGACGTTTGTCACACTTAGACTTGTCTGATGCTTACCATAGATTTCGCTTTCCACTGATGTCACGCCATGTGTCCTCGAATGACGTATCTTCTATAAACCGCAAAAATAACCATTCCATGATGTCGACTTTAATGACAACCGTGCGATCCAACTGATGTATTAACGTCAGCCATCAAAATAAATGTATGATCAATTTGTTTAGTGCAATACCAGAGTACATAAAGAAGTCGCACCGTTTCTATGTGAGGCTTCTCATAAATCTAGTTAATAACTTTGGTCTCCATGTTAGCTTTTAAATAACTATCGAGCCCTATGTATCCTACCACAAGTCTTAGACTATAGGACAAGGCTGTTGGTTATTTTGGCAAACCATAGGGACTACATTCAATCCCAAGCTGGTCTGTGTCCTTTTTGGTACAGTCTTCTAAGAGTGTCCTCTGCCCTCTCTAGTTGCTTAAGCAGCCATGGATCTATCCCTCTCTTGTTGTTCATAGCCCTTTTCAGCCATGAATGTACCCTCGGAAGCACCACAGACTACCCCAAAACAGCCTCCTTTGTTTCCACTCAGAATTCTACAGAATATCCAAACCAAGCTAAAACTACACAACCAGATAGTTCCTCGTCCACTAAGTATTCCCAACAAATTTAATATAATAATACCCAACCGAATAATCACAACACTCAGTCAAAGTTGCAGAAAAACAGCCTGCCAGAACTTTGATAAATATGACCAACTTCACAATGAAGCCCCAAGCAAACGATACACACAATAGGTCTGCAAATTCGCCACAATATTGCCAATACAAAGAGGAACACACATGCAAAATTTCAGATAATTCTGCCAATAAAACTGAGAGCAATTCTCAGATGAAAATCCCAAAAAGGAGCAGAAACAGTTTCTGTCCAAAAAGTTCCTAAGTCTAGAATGACTAAGTTCTACAAATATACACTACAGCTTACTACTAACTGTACGGATGCATACCAGCCGTTCGTAATCAATCAACTACCTCTATTAATGTGAGTGTACCTGAAACGTACACTAATAATTAACACACCGGACAAAACATCGTTTAAATATTTACAAGTCTTACTAATTCCGTCAATCGAATCAGGACCGTCCAAAATAAGTATCTTGTGACGGACGCGATTTCGCGTCCCTCACCAAACTGACGGCGCCGCCGTCCGTAGCTCTTTTTCCGCATACTTCATGTCATGTCACACGGTCATACAATCACTTGACGAACTGATGCCACCTCACCAAAATTAATCCATACACGTGGCGTCCTTTCCACTCAATGCCTCTCACGCAACTTTTAGTTTGAATCCTTTCGTCATCATTATGATTCGTACTTGCAGTGTACCTTTCAACAATATTCCAAATCGGATCGCTTCGCGATCCGCCGTTCATTTGACTTACGTTTGTTCGCGCCACTCAATTAGATCCGTACGTCTCAATACACTTAGTACCTAGTACACAAGCTGCTATTACTGCGATGTGACTGGCGCAGCATGGCAGCACAATATCTTTATCACACACGCTGCTATGGCTGCGATGTAACCAGCGCAGCATGGCAGCATAGCAATGTGATACAGAGAGGACTAAAGGTTTCAGAAAACCAACATCTCTCTCTCTTTCCGGTCATCAATGACTACAACAAATAGGGAGACCAAAGAGAAAGAGGTTGGGGCCTAGCTAAGACCTTTTATTTTTGTTTTTTTAGAAATGACCTAGACTTTACAAATAAGAAACACACATATTTCAAGACTCCCCTTATTTTTCTAGTCACTTTTTGATTTGAGTACACACTCTTTTCTGCAAAATTTAAGTTTGGGAGATGGGACTGGCTTTGTTTTTATATCTGACCATCTCTCCATCTGGCCTATAATCCAGGCTGACAATTTTGTTTTCAACTTTCTCTCTCACAAAGCTTCGGTTTTTGTCCATATGTTTTGCCTCAAAGTGGTGTTTTGGGTTGGCTGCAATTGCAATTGCAACCTTCTTATCACAAAACACTCTTTGCACACCAACCTTCATGAACCCAAGTTCTTGCAGCAAAGACGTCACCCACATCAACTCTTTGACAACAAAACAGGAGGCCATGTACTGAGCCTCCATAGAGGACAGAGCAACCACCTTGTGTTGCTTACTGCTCGAAGAGCAAGCATCACAAAACATACCCAAAAGTACACCTTCTCATAGGGGCATCCCTATAGCTAACATCACTCCAAGTAGTGATGTCAGTGTTCTCCCCTCTTATATGAAACCAAAGATCCCTGGTTCCTAACAAATATCTCTTCACCCTTTTGGCTACCTTCTTATCTCTCTTTCTAAGTTCATTAAAACTCATGTTGAGGACTCCAACTGCTGTAGCTATGTCTGGTCTGGGGCAGTTCATGAAATATATCAGACTTCCTATGACTTGTCTGTAGGGTATTGACTTCATAAACGGTCTCTCTTCTTAGCTCATTACTTCATCAACAATGATTAATCCTCCTTCTATACTCCCATCACTTACTTTCTTCAAGTCCATGGGAGTGGTATAGTTGTTTGCTTTATCCATCTACAAATTTTTCCAACATGTTTCCAATGGCCTCTTTGTGAGTTAATTTGATTATTTTTTTCTCTCTGTCTTTTTCCATTTGTATACTTAGAATATATCTAGCCTCCTCTAAGTCCTTCATGTCAAATATGCGTCTCAAATCTTTCTTTAGCTTATTAATCTTTTCCATGGAATTACTTAGTATGAACAAATCATCTACATAGATGGCAATAGAAATAATACCATCCTCATCCTCAAACATGTAAATAGAGTGGTCAGAACTGATTTTGACATATCCCAGATTGGCTTGAAACTCATCCAGTTTTTTATTCCATTGTTTGGGAGCCTGCTCCGGTCCATACAAAGACTTAATCAGTGTGTAGACTTTAGTCTCCTCTCCTTCCTCCACAAAGCTTTTCGGCTATCTCATAAAAACTTTTTAGTCTGGCTCACCATTGAGGAAGGTCGTTTTAATGTCCATCTGCTGGATATTTATGTCTTCCGCTGCTGCTAGACTAAGGAGAATCTTTACAGAGGGAAAGCGTACAACTGGTGCAAATATCTTTTTATAGTCAATCCCCTCCTTTTGGGTAAAATTCTTTGCCACCAATCTAGCTTTGTACCTCTCAATAGTATTATCTGGTTTGAGTTTCATCTTAAACACCCATTTACACCCAATCGGCTTCCTGCTTAGAGGATAATCCACTAACTCCCATGTATTGGCTTCCATAATAGAAGCCATCTCATCATTAATGGTCCTGATCCATCTATCATTTTCTAGACTGTTCACTGCCTCCAAATAAGTTTGAAGCTCATCAAGGTGTGACAGTTTTGTTACCTTGTTGACTCCATGTTTTTCTTGTAGTCTTTTGCTGCTCTTTCGTCCTCTTTCAAATTTTGAAGCAGGAATGGTGAGAAGTCTCAGATTTTCCGACTGTTTTCACCTGCTCCCTTGTCCATAGATTCCATTTCCGGTCTCTCTTCCTCCATTTCTTCAGGGTGAGCTGGGAATTTTGAATCTACAAGTGGTTCATTCTCAAATTGAATTTCTTTCGATTTTGTTGTGATCTGTTGAAGTACATGGATGTCAAGGAGATCTTAATGTGTTCACGTCTTTATCAAATCTGATCATGATAGTTTTAGTATATTTGAAGGGTTCCACAAATTTCTTTCATCCGTCACCAGATGCTTAACCATTATGATGTCTATTTCCCAGGTCATAGATTCTGTATCCATTAACATCTACATCATATCCCACTAAATATCATGGTTTTCCCCACGCATCTGGTTACCAGTCATACTTGTCAGTCTTCAGACTATACACTTGACTTCCACATACCTTTAGGTGAGACACATCAGGCTTTCTACCGACTCATCTCTCATATGGTGTTTTCCCTTTATTGTTGAGGTAAGGACTTTGTTTTTGATATAATTTGCACAATTCATGGCTTCGGCCCAAAAGCGAATTCCTATATTTTTATCTGTCAACATGCTCCGAGCACTGTCACCTGAGGTTCAGATCAACCTTTCAACAACACCATTTTGTTCTGGGTTATCCGAGACTGTCTTTTGGTGTTGCATTCTCTAATCTTTTAAGAAATCCTCAAACTGATTAAATGTGTATTCCCCCCAATTATCACTTTTGATTCTTTTAATGGATGTCTCATGAAGCTTTTTCCTCCAAGATTTATACTCTTTGAGTATGTTGGTGCTTTAGACTTTGACTTGAGAAATTAAACTTTGAGTACCTATACTAATCATTAGTTATAGAGAGCATAAATCTTTTCCCTCCCACTGATGGCACTCTGGCTGGCCCCCAAATATATGTATGCAATAGATCTATGTCCTTTTCCCCTTTATACGTAGCTGAATTTGGAAAGGGTAATCTGAGTGCCTTACCTTGTGCGCATCCACCACAGCCACTCATCATTTCATTATCTTAAAAACGAATCCCTTCCACTACTTCCAGTCTTTTCATTTTTGTCAATTGGTCTAGATGCACACAACCTAACTGTTTTTGCCTTATCATCATATGAAAAACACCAACATAATAAGCTTTCTTCTTTTCATTACACAGGTTCAGCCTTAATATCCCTTGGCTACATTTTTCAGGAGTAAGGTAAACCTCATCATCATAATTAGCTGTAAACACTCCCTGCCTAGTATAGGTCTCAAACTCTTTGTCATCCAAAACAGAGGTGGAGATAAGATTCTTACTCAACTAAAGTATATAGATTATATCTGAAAAAAATAACTATGGATCTATGACCTTCCACTAGTACTTTCAGATCTACCGATCCCATAAGATCGGTAGTTACTACTCTCATATCCCCATACTGTGTCTACGGTGGGAATTTTTCTTAGTTTTGGAAATAACTGCCTTTCTCGACACATGCATTTAAGCACCTAAGTCTGTGATCCAACCTTTTTACGCAGCTTCTCGGACAACTCTAATTACACAACTCTGCATTCATGGTATCTCCGTCTCCTCCAACTTCTCATTGAGAATAAGTTCTTGATCCTCCTCATCCGAAGCCTCTTCGTCTCTTGACTCCCCTTTCACTTGTGTCGTCACAAATGCTTTTTTCTTGCCTTTGAGAATCCACTAGTTTGGTTCTCCTTGAGCCTCAACTCCGTGAACTTGGTGCATTTCGACATAAAGTGACCAGGTTTCTAGAAAAAATGACTGAGTCTTTTCGAGATCATCGGTCCTCCAAGCTGATTTTCCCCTGCGTTGAAAGTTCCATAAGGTTTCTTAGAGTCCTTGCTCCACCGATCTTTCTCGGCAACAAGAGCTTATATACTATTTCCTCCCCTCCAGATCTCAATATATTGTCTTTCGGACAAGGATCATTCTCACAATTGAGTTCAGATCTAGAGGTTGTCGTCAAAATCTTGCACTCGGTTGACCACATTTTCATGCTCATCTGGTAATTTCATGATCAAAGTGTTGACCTTTGCTTTCATGGTTCCCGTTCAACCGGCACTTTCCAACTCCATATACAAAAAGGCTTGATCATTGCGGTAGTCTAACATCTTTCCCCCTTTGTAAGAGTATGAATTCTGTTTTTGCTCAGCTAGTTGTTGCTCTTGAATAGTCCAACTCATGTTAATATCTACCATAGTTGTCCACATATCTGCAACCACAATTATATGACGATGAGATATTGTCAAACCTTGAGTGAGATGTCTCAAGATGAAGTGTCTCGCTGCCATTTTTGTGTATTCTCATGTGAGAGTATCATTCTCCTCAATCATCGGAACTGATGTCTCTATCGCCAGGGTAATAAGAGTAACGGACTCCTTCCTATTCTCTTTTCCTCCCTCCAAAACACTGCTTTCCCCTTCATCTGCTTCCTTCGTTGTACAAGGAAATTTGACTCCCCAAAATCTTGGTGGAGTCCTTGGGGATGGATGTCTCACTTGTCCACTAAGTATTCCCCAATACCGCTTCTCACACAATGCACTTGTCATCATCGTTTCCCAATAGATGAATCTTGTTCCATTAAAAATAGTCACCCTAGAGGGTAGATCTATAACTTGTAATTTTGTGTCCCCCATTAGATACCAAATTTCCCCTTTGTATATGAAGCCTCTAGTGAATTTTTAATGGCCTTCCTTGTTTAGGAACAATTACCACCCTGGCAGGCAAAGTATATTAATGACTACACTCGTGTGTAGTCTGGACCCCTTTGAGTCCACAAGAGAATAAATCTCTGAAAATGTCCGGGGAAAAAATCGTTGAAAATGCCCCAACGGGCGATTAGTTATGAAGTGGCAAAAATGCCTATTTATACAGAACCACTCTTGGAGAGAGGCGGCTACCTACAAAATTTCTAAGTCTTAAAACTCCTCTCTAAAACCCCTATCTACTGTTGTACAACACCAATCACAAGATAGAACTGTACAAAAGGGTATAAGTCCCGTGGTACCTTATGTACGGTTAAGGTATGGCATAGCCATGGTGAGGACGTTTGTCACACTCATACTCAATTAAATGCTTCCCGAAGATTAAGCTTTCTGCTGATGCCGCACCACGTGTCATCTGGTGACGAATCTTCTATAAACCGCAAAAATAACCATTCCATGATGTCGGCTTTAATGATAGCCGTGCGATTCAACTTATGTATTAACGTCTGCCGTCCAAATAAATGTCAAATCAATTTGTTTAGTTCGGTACCAGAGTACATACAAAACTCGCACTGTTTCTATGCAAGATTTCACGTAGATCTAGTTAATCGGTTCGGTATGCATGTTAGCTTTTAAATAACTATCGAGCCCTATGTATCCCAGCACAGGTTCTAGACTAGACAACAAGGCTGCCGGTTATTCGGCGAACCTTACGGACTAGGATCAATTCCTAGCTGGTCCGTATCCTTTTTGGTACAGTTTTCTCAAACAGTTCTCCTCCCTCTCTGGTTGTTAAGGCAACCATGGTGTCGTGCATGTGTCAAATAACATGAAGGTGCATGCAATATCATCAGCTGTGCTCAACTTAAACTCAAATGATAGCGAGATATCGTAAATGAAATAAAACACCAAAGTAAAAATGGATAAATACCACAACAGGCAAGGTGGAAGAAAAAGAAAGGTCAACGACTTAGCTGGTTATGGTTAGGTCGGTTTAATGTAATAGAAAACTAGACGCTTCACGCAAAGGCAGAAAATCGCCTCTAAACTGTCCGGACAATTTTATAAAATAAAAAGATGGCTGCAGAGAATCCTCAATATTGAAAATAAATCAAATGAATAATTCCTGCACTTGAAAATTGTGTGCAGGAAATGATGCGAAATGAACTAAGTAACCAAAACTACGCCTAGCAAAAACAAGCCAATCAGAGTACAGCGTGCTATGTAAATATTTGCGTCTAGTTTGGATTCAGCTAATAGGAGGCCGAAATCCTATGCCCTACGTTACAGAATCTATAACCTACGGATTAAAACCCTTCCTATCTACATGTGAATGCGTGAACCTCCAAATGGTTCACGACTTAAAATAGTCCAATAGCGTAGCTTCGTCAGAACTGACAGTATCTTTGTCTGTCACACGCGTCAACGGTCAAGATGAGATATTACGAGAATCGTATACTTTGCGTCGACGGTCGAGATGCTCCCTTGCGCGAAATGATTACAAATTGTCGTCGGCCATAATTCCGGGAAATGAAAGTAGGTACGGTAGGACCGAAGGTACGGTCCAATTTGTAGTCGCGGAAATTCCGGGTAATGTAAGTCGTACGGTGGACGTAAAATAATCGAATCCGCCGTCGACGGAAATCGCGTAAGATATATATGGTACGGTAAGTTTGTTTTTCTCGACGCGATTCGAAAATGTGTCGTTGGCGAGAAATCCGGAAAAAATAAATAAGTACGGCAGGACCGCAAGTACGGTCCAATTTGTGACCGCGAGAATTCCGGTCGCCGTAAGTCGTACGGTCGACGCGACATAATCAAATCCGCCGTCGACGCAAATCGCAAAAATTATACGTCGTACGGTAGGACCGCGGGTACGATCCAAATCGCCATCCCGGAAATCACGGAAAATGTAGGTCGTACGGTACACGTCGTACGGTCCTGCGAAACCCAAATAATACCCAAATACAAATTAGTGTAGCGGCTGCCCTTCCTAACACCTAAATATAAAAAACTAAAATGGCCGACGAGATGCGGCATGACAGCTGTCGTGCATGTGTCAAATAACATGAAGGTGCATGCAATATCATCAGCTGCGCTCAACTTAAACTCAAATAATAGCGAGATATCGTAAATAAAATAAAACACCAAAGTAAAAATGGATAAATACCGCAACAGGCAAGGTGGAAGAAAAAGAAAGGTCAACGACTTAGCTAGTTATAGTTAGGTCGGTTTATTCCCCCCCCCGGCTCTTTAGCCGGCAGAGGAGCTGGCCAACACGATCGGTAGCTCGCGACATCCGTGACAAAACCAGTGACCATCTGGAACTGCCAATAAAGGTGGCACCAAACACTCTATGTGAAACCCCTGATTGCAATGATCACAAAGTAACATGGTAGTTTCCCCGTCCGATCGATGAGAAAAGGTACATGCCGTCACCTCCGTAATCGGCATCCGCATGGGATCCATATCCTGCGACAAATCTGGTAAGTAACATGGAGCACAATTCTTGGAGTGCTCTCGGAAAGTCCGCGTGTCCGCTCCTTGTAATCCCAACATCCCGTTCGGATCCACCTCGATAATCCGTAGGATGTGTGCGGAAACATCCGTGTCCAAAGTGTCAAAAGATTGCCTGCGAAATTAAACATAATCTCCCTCCCGATAGGGCTTCTGTTGCGGCCTATAGCTGCCGCTGCGAGTGGTGGCAAACCGAAGTGTGTCCCGGTGCTGGGCAATCTGCAGGTTATCAAAAGCCATGGGCATTTGACGGGCAAAAAGCGAAGCACGGCGAGTGAGTTCTTCCAAAAAAATAGTGTCAAACATCAGCGGAAGTGGGAAGGTTGCGGCCTTCTGAATATTGCGACCGAGCAACGGTTGTCGCCCAAATAAAACATAAAACGGGCTGAAATTAGCTAGACTAGCCTGAACGGACATGCGATATCCCATGGTAATGTAACCGAGGGACTCGTCCCAAACCGAAATGTGTTTTTCTAAGCAATGCTTACGCAAGGCACGCTTAAATGTCTAAACTGCTCGTTCAGCCAGGCCATCGGCCTGGGGGTGATCCCGACTAGTACGACGATGATCGATGAGAGCCTCATCAAGCATCTCTTGAAATTCTCCCCGAAATTCTGTACCTTGATCCGTAAGGACCTCGGCTGGGGCACCGTATCTCATAAGGACATGTTCCTTAAAAGCTGCGGTGGTTAACTTAGCGGTCTTGTGAGGCAGGGCTACGACTTCTACCCACTTACTGAAATTTTCAATCATAATCATGATATATTGTTTACCCCTACGTGAGATAGGAAAAGGTCCAGCCAAATCGACCAACCATCGATAGAACAAACCTCTAATAGGTAGAGGTTGAAGCGTAGTCTGCCGGTTAGAGAAAGAAGTTCGGAGACGGTCACAGGCGGCACACTTGTGCAGAATAGCAGCGACATCAGCTTGCATTCTTGACCACCAATACCGTGCCTGAACTAGACTTAACGTTCGCTTGGTACCGTAGTGACCAAGCTCGGTGTGAATCTGCTCAATGAGAGAAAGACGCTCAATAGGCCGTGGAACGTGCCTATGGCTTCCGTCTGCCAACAATCGAACTAAAGATCCCCCGAGCCAAAGGTAGCTTTTGGCCCTCTTTTTCACCCTGTCTTTTTCATCAGAGGTGGTGCCGGAACTGAAGGTCTGGGAGGATAGGAAAAGAATGAGAGGCCCATCACGCCAAGGATCTGTGGCGGGACGGGGGTTCGAAATAGACGCCAGGCAGTAAGTAAGATAAGAACCCATTGACATGACGGGAACATCTTCGTCATCGAAATCCTGTCGAACTCCGTTATCTCTTGTTCGGGGCAAAGGATTTCGGGAAATTCCGTCTGCGTTTAGACTAAGCCGACCTGGTCGGTGAATTATTTCAACGTCATATTCTCGTAAGATTAAAGCCCATCGGGCTAACTTCCCGGAAAGCTTATTGTTCGTCATCAGCCAATGTAAGGGCTGATGGTCAGTTAAGAGTGTGAAAGGTTTTCCGTACAAATAATGGCGCAAGTGAACGACTCCCCAAACCGCGGCTAGACACTCTCCCTCGTAGCTACTATAATTTGATTCGGCCCGGTTATTGCTTCTACTCGCGTAAGCAACTACGTATTCCTCTCCGCTCAACTCTCTTTGTGTCAAAATGGCACCAATTCCGGGTTTCCCAAAGTCTATTTGAAGACAAAAAGGGAGTTTGTGATTGGGAGGACGGAGAATTGGAGCACTTGATAAAGCGGTTTTTAATTTTTGAAATGCGGAAATCTGATCGGGACCCCATATAAACGCCACTTCCTTCTTGAGAAGGTCGTTTAACGGAGATGCGATGGTGCTAAAATTAGATACAAACCTGCGATAATAATTAGCAAGTCCGAGAAAAGCTCGCAGACTGGTGAGGTCCGTGGGAGCAGGCATTGCTTCTACTCGCGTAAGCAACTACGTATTCCTCTCCGCTCAACTCTCTTTGTGTCAAATTGGCACCGATTCCGGGTTTCCCAAAGTCTGTTTGAAGACAAAAATGGAGTTTGTGATTGGGAGGACGGAGAATTGGAGCACTTGATAAAGCGGTTTTTAATTTTTGAAATGCGGAAATCTGATCAGGACCCCATATAAACGCCACTTCCTTCTTGAGAAGGTCGTTTAACGGAGATGCGATGGTGCTAAAATTAGATACAAACCTGCGATAATAATTAGCAAGTCCGAGAAAAGCTCGCAACTGGTGAGGTCCGTGGGAGCAGGCAATTTACTGATTGCCTCTACCTTTGCTTCGAGAGGAGTGATCCCCTCAGCCGAGATAAAATGGCCGAGGTAAGGCACTCCCTCGGCTCCAAAGGTGCATTTCACTGGATGACATTTTAATCCGACCCTTTTCAATTCAGTCAATACCCATTCGATGTGAGCAGCGTGCTCTTCGATACTAGCCGAGGCAATGATAAGGTCATCGATGTAACATCTAGCAAACTTACAGCCTCCAAGAACGGAGTCCATGACTTTTTGAAATACTGACGGAGCATTTTTCAGTCCGAATGGCATTACGGCCCATTCCCATCGGCCGTCGCTACCCCAAAAGGCAGTTTTATGCCGGTCTTTTTCCTCTATCTCGATTTGATTAAATCCTTGACAGAGGTCAAGGATACTAAAATAATTTGCTCCGCCTACATGATCAAATATTTCTTCGGCAAGAGGCATGGGATGGCGATCTTGAACTGTTCTAGCATTTAGTTCACGATAGTCACCTCACATTCGAAGTTCAGTAAAATTACCATCGGAATCCTTTTTCCGAGGCATGACAGTGGGAGCTGCAAATGTGGAGTCTGACCGATAGATTAGGCCAGCTTCCTCTAGTTCAGCACATCGCTTGTCTACCATTTCCTATTCAGTTTCTGACAAACGATGTTTCGGTTTAAATATAGGGCGATCATCTTCGAGATCTATCGACATTTTATAAGCGGTGTGACGACCCAAATCATTCATAGAAAAGGCAAAGGCATTGATATTTTGTAAAACTACGTCATTCAGTAACTCTTGTTCGGCCTTTGTTAGATTGGTGCCAAATTTCCATTTATGAGCATCGGGATTTTCGGTTGTCATAGCTTCCATGGCTTGTGCAAAGGCCAACTGCTCATTTGCGATAAGCGTTTGACCTAACTTGTAAAATACACGTGTCTGTTTAAGGCAATTAACTGAATGATTCTAACTGCGTGTTGGAAAAGCAACACTCCAATGAGGAGTGGGTGGAATATGCATGGGACTTGTAGACTGGACAACCGTGTATGTGGGAATAGACCAGGACATATGGCTAAGATTGAGGAAATCGTAGATAGAGATTTCCGGAACTGGTGGAATTGGAGAAGGAAAGAGGAAAAAATGAAATGTGGTCCCTTGGAGAGTGGTACGGAAAGATTTTCTTAGTGATGCATTCCCCCCCCTAGCTGGTTGAGACGGATGTGCTTTGAGTGGCGACCAGCTGAATACCCAAGACCTAAAACAAAAGACAAAGACTGAGGGTCCATGACACGACCTAATAAAGTGCATCTTTGACGTTCAGTAAGACCAGGAGCGGCAGTAGTGCCGGGAATGAAATGCATTAGGTGTTCTCGTTCCGTAGAGGTAGGCTCTTCGAGCTCACCAGTATGAATGTTTCGGAGCATGCCAGGACCTTCATTAGAGAATGCATGTGAATGTGGGTAAGAAACTAAGGTAGGAAGCACCTTGAGAGGTTGACCCGGGACATTGACACTGAAATTAGGGGGACAGTCCTTTTGAATGCAAGGCTGCACCTTATGAAAAGGAAGAAGGGCAGCCTGAATGTCTGTAGGAGGAGGACGAACGAACAAGTTGGCCTCACGGAGTCTACCAATATCGATCAGGTTCGTCCATTTGGAGCGAACCCGGTGTGCTAGTGAACCATGGCGAGCCGCGTCAATAATAAAAGGCGGTCCAATTAATTGTTCGATTCGTTGATAATCAGCCAAAACCGTAGGTCTTGCATCATTATAGGCCGCGACATTTTCCAAGATATACCCCATAGGATGATCTAAAGTTTGTAGAAAATGCAGGATGCAAATCAACTCAAAAAATAATTTGGTGCGGGGATCGGCTAATCCGAGCCCTTTCCCCGCGCGAGACATTCCCTGGCACTCCCATCCGCCAAAAACTAGATCGATTAGACCAATTTCCAGTAAGTGATGGTTGCCCACAATCCGGATGACTTGTGGAAGGGCAGTATGCATATGCTCGTATGCAGATTTTGGTAACAAATGCGGGTATTGGGAATGCAACAGATTACAATGATGTAATTGTGCTTTCCGTGCTAACGGATCAATCTCCACCGAATAATAAAATCGGATTAATAATCCATTCCGCAAACATGCCAGGAGAGAAGTGCCTATTCCAGCAAAAAGGTCCAAAATCACTAATCCATTTGGATGAGGTTTCAATTGGACCGGATTCCAATCAATGGGAAGAAACCCAGAAGAGTCTGTAGGAACTGCGATTGAGGGAGAGATGGGAGAAAGTGGAATTGACAAGGTTTGGTTATAGATTCGGTCAAATTCCCTCGTATATATAAGAAAACCTGGGTCACTGAAGATTTCTGGTAAGTAAGAACTATCGGGCAAAATTTCTTCTGCTGACAATGAATGAAATATTTCGGCCCCCACCAAATTCCCTGAAAATGCAGGTATCGAGGTGGCCGAATTTGCCATAATAGGCATGGGCTTCCTAGCGGAAATTAGTGGAATGCAGATTTTGCGTTCCGGGAAGCTAGTGGGCCTATAAGAAAATGTCTGATCATGCATGTCAACACCACCCCCTATACGAAATATAACGTCCTGTCCCACTAGGCATTCATAGTCACTACATTTAGTGACTAGAGCGTGAACCGAGATTTCAGCAAAGTCTGTGGCCGTTTCGTTCTGGAACCTGAAAACAAGCGGTTCTTTAGTGATTCCTAGGACCGGTTCGGTTGTACCCGCTGATGTTAACAAGCGAGTAGAAGTGGACTTGAGCTTGGCCGGAGTTAGACCAAGCTTCAGTGCAAAGCTAGAGCCCAATATCACCGGCTTTGCACCCGTATCCATAAGAGGCAGGGAAGGAGCTATACCATTAATCAACAATGCACCCTTCGCATTATCCAAAAAACTGATGTGAGGATCGAGAGACTTTCGCTCCTCTATGTAAATAGGCTGAATAGCAGCAAGATTTCTGTGCAGCTGAAGTGCTTGTAACACGGCAGCTGCAGCCGAGCTATTGGAGGGTAAGGAGATAGGGGAGATTTTCGGTGAGTCGGAAATCATAGCGGAAAGGATGCACAAGCGTTCTTTCACACGGTGTGCCTCATGTACATTTCGATCCACTATGTTGAGAGCTTCAGCCGCGATGGCTGAAGCGGTTTTGGGCAAGGGAGGAGAAGGTTCTTTAGTGATTGACAAAGGAATACGCGTGTTAGGTGTTTTACCATCACGACTGTGATCGGTCGAACCTTTGTCGAACGTAGCCTCTCGTTGTTGGATGGTGGAATCTCGTAAGATTCGACCTGCCAATGTGGGCATGTGTACCACAGTGCGAGCCATGCCTGTAAATTGTGGCTTCATTTGGGTCATGAAAGCTGCAAATTGTTTTTTCATCATAGCCGCCATTTGCTCTTGCATTTCTAAACGCTCTCTCTCTCTTCGAGATACCTTAGGTGGAGTGGTGTCTTTCTCCGGTTCTTTAACCGGTTGAACCGGTCTTGCGGATCGAGTTGGGATGCCACCACTTTTAATTTGGATCTGATAGGAATATTCTGGGTTTTTTATATGGCAACGATGGACATAAAGTCTGGTTTGCTTGCAATGTGTACAGGTAGCAGTTTTGTCTGGACACATTCGGGCATCATGCCCGGTCTTCCCACATCGGAAACATAATCGGTTTTCGAGAGCAACAGGTGGGGTTCCCATGGCCGGGACTTTAGGAGGCCGGTTGTTAGGACGAGGATTGTTCCATGGTGGAACAATCGGTTCTTTCGGGACCGCTTTAGGTCGGTCATGGGCTTCCCACCAACAATTTTGCATTTCGTATTCCACGGCATGCTGGGCGGCTTGGTTGAAAGTGAACTTCAAGCCATACGTTTGAGTCTAGTGACTTTGGATAAACTTCTTAGACTGACTCGGAAACTGTCATACAAATTTTTGGACAGCTTCAGCATCTGACATTAAGTCCGGCAATGCTTCACGAAGAGCTTCCATACGAGCACGCATGGCAGGGGCAGTCTCTCTTGACTTCCGTTCGAAGTTCATTAACTCGCGAACTTGGTCAGGGTTTTGCATACGGTATTCCGCTTGCAACATTTCAAACATGACAGAGAGCGGATCCAATATAGGGATAGTCATCGCTGGTCGTGCTGGAATTCCAACACGTGCGGCTATAGCAAACTGTTGCGGTATTTCCGCAATTGCTGCTGTAATAACATCGCCGTTGAGATCAAGAACTTTCGGGATACCCGGTTGATAAGGAATTTCTGGTTGTCCTATAATAGCAGGACTCCCAGAGAACGCTGGAGAAAACTCAGTCATCGCAAGTATGGAATCATACTTGCGGGAATAAAGAGTAAGGGCTGAACCGCGAAGGTAACGACCTAAAAGAGAGAAAGCGACTCGTAGGTCAAACCGATCTTGGTACCGAAATGCAAGATCACGCATTTCGGTATCAAATAGCATGCGAAAATGCGATAAAGTCATGGTGTCCTTCATTCTTGAAAAAAAGAAATGAAGGCGCCCCCCTCCCTCGGATGTGGAAGCCATTTCCAATAATGGAATGCTAGGGGATAAAACTGGATTGGTAATTTGTGGAAACCAAAAAGATAATGAATCGGAATTCGACCCGTCAAGGGAATCGTGGTCAGGTTCCTCTTCGAAAAATGTGGAAGAGACTGATGATAAGGAAGATACCGAGGTGAGAGTAGATCGAACCGAAGGGGAAATTTGACCCGAAATATTTAGAAAAGGATGGTCCAAAAGACTAGAAAAATCTGATGGTCCGGATTCCGTGGGCCTAAACGAGGCCAACGATCGAGTGGTTCCGACAGGATAATCAAGATTATCCCAATCGGTGGGCATAAAAATGATAACACCAAATGATGACCAGATAACAAAGCCGATCTATCCGATATGCTTCAAATGCCAGGCCACACCATTCTTTTGTCCAATCAGCCAATCAATCTCTAACAGGGCCTTGATGGCCAGATCTATCAGGAAGCCGTATTACCAAAACCTTCTACCCTGCAAACAAGGGGACAAGGCCGAAGGGCCAGATCTATAAAGGCAAATAACTTACTATCCGAGCACTCCCAAGTGCAGATCTAAAGCGGCACAATCCACAAAAGTGCTAACCAATGCCTCCAACGGCAAGATCTATGGAAGAAATCCCACTCCGGGCAAAGCAAACTCAGCTAAGGCCACTCAGGGCCAGATAGCAAGCAAGGAAAGCTGGACAAATGCAATGATCAATACAAGTGGATTAACACTAATCCACTCCAACCACGGTCCCTCTATACGATCAACAGACTACCTTAACACGCGCCTGTACCCGCAAGGCATCGTGATACTTACATAACACTCTTAGCAATCTGGTGATTGCCAAGGGTGAACTGCTGTTGTTTGCTACAACCAAAGTTTTGCAAAGCTCCCAAGAACGGATCCGCTCCACTAACTCCACTCCTTAGTGAAGTATGTCTCAATGTGAGCAAACGATGCTCAAGATATATAACAAAGAAAATGGGGAAAACAAAAACCAAATACTTAAGTTAGTGTAGTATATCGTTGGCCGAAAATTGGCCAATAAGATAAAACGTCAACAAACAAGCAAATGGTAATTATAAATGTTAAACCAGTTATAGATATTTGTAGAAATGTATCTATAAATATATATTTTTGATATTTTTGTTTTTTTTTTTTCTTTAAATAAAAAGAAAACCGAAATTGAAATAAAAACAAACAAGCGAGAAATGAAAATAAGACAATTTTCAAGTGCAGGAATACTTAGTCGATGGATGACCACTAGGCCCCACGGTCTATTTATATTCCTTGCAGGAGTTATCTTATCAAGGATAATCTGAATTTATACTTAAATAGAATAAATCAAAGCATAAACAACCGAGAAAGATAAATAAAAACCGAAAATGACAATATGCCCGACACTTATGAGGTTTGAGATAACCAAACCCAAAAGATGCGCAAAAGCCAAATAGAAATAAATAAACAATCACAATAAATAAAAACAACACAACAATATTCCCAAAATGCAACTTCCACACTAATTAAAGTTCAGCCACAATCGGGAAAAGAAGTTTGTGTTGTGAGATCGCGGTCGAAATCCACTCAGAAGGATGAGAAAAGTGAAGGGAAACCGTGTAGGTCTTGGCCGAAGCCGTATAGATTAATTTGTAAGGCTTTACAAGATATGATAATATAATAGAAAACTAGACGCTTCACGCAAAGGCAGAAAATCGCCTCTAAGCTGTCCGGACAATTTCACAAATAAAAAGATGGCTGCAGAGAATCCTCAATACTGAAAATAAATCAAATGAATAATTCCTGCACTTGAAAATTGTGTGCAGGAAATGATGCGAAATGAACTAAGTAACCAAAACTACGCCTAGCGAAAACAAGCCAATCAGAGTACAGCGTGCTATGCAAATATTTGCGTCTAGTTTGGATTCAGCCAATAGGAAGCCGAAATCCTATGCCCTACGTTACAAAATCTATAACCTACGGATTAAAACCCTTCCTATCTACATGTGAATGCGTGAACCTCCAAATGGTTCACGACTTAAAATAGTCCAATAGCGTAGCTTCGTCAGAACTGACAGTATCTTTGTCTGTCACACGCGTCAACGGCCAAGATGAGATATTACGAGAATCGTATACTTTGCGTCGACGGTCGAGATGCTTCCTTGCGCGAAATAATTACAAATTGTCGTCGGCCATAATTTCGAGAAATGAAAGTAGGTACGGTAGGACCGAAGGTACGGTCCAATTTGTAGTCGCGGGAATTCCAGGTAATGTAAGTCGTACAGTACACGTCGTACGGTTCTGCGAAACCCAAATAATACCCAAATACAAATTAGTGTAGCGGCTGCCCGTCCTAACACCTAAATATAAAAAACTAAAATAGCCGACGAGATGCGGCATGACAATGGATCTATCTCTCTCTCTCTCCGGTCATTAATGACTACAACAAGTATAGAGACTAGGGAGATAGAGGTTAGGGCCTAGCTAAGACCTTTTATTTTTGTTCTTTTAGAAATGACCTAGAAAATAAAAATAAGAAAGACACATATTTTGTCATGGTTACGAATTGTCGACGTGTTCTATAACTCTCTTAACGTGCCCCTCGGGGTTGGGGGGACTTACAAGGTTGCTTTTCGTACATTTTTAATTGTGTTGGGGTTGGGGTTGTTGTTTTGTTTTAAGTGAGTTGTCCTAATTTTTTTTTCGGTCCGAGTGCTTTTATTGTACTTTCCATTTTTATGTGTTCACGTTGCCTTCTTTGTTTTAGGGCTTGTAGTTTTTCAGTTTTTTCCATGTCACCCCTTTTGTACCCTTGGACTCAGAAGGTTTACCATGTTGCTTTTTAATTCAATCTGTTTTTTTTTTCTTCAATGAATTACTCTGTTACTTTTAGGAATTGGGCACTTGCATGAACCGTCGCCCGTCGGTAGAGGTCACAAAGTCATAATTTTAGATAAACGAAACCGACAATATATTTTTTCAAAATTTGAGTACCCGACGCCCGACTAAGTTATGTCACACTCCAAAATTGTTACCCGTTACCCGATACGCGCTTACGAAAAAAAAAGTCAACCGAAACTCGATTTCTCGCGACTACTCGTACCCGCGCGTACCTGAATAACTACAAGATGAAAACGCTCGTTATTATTAACGTTAAACAATTATTTGTGTTGATGAAAAATTACAATCAGTAATACTATTTAATGAAAGGAGACGTGGCAGGTTGTAGTCACTGCCTTTTGATAGCGTTGTTAACTTTATTTTGTGATTTTTGGCTATAAATAGTAGCGATGTATTAACACTAATAACAATGAGCGGTGTAGTGGTACATCTCCCTTTGCAAAAAAACAGTTTGTGTACCTCTTGTTTTTACTATTTTGTCTTTTTGCAATCTCTCTTGACGAATATATTTTTTCCTCGTCACTCACCTCCATCAAGAGATGTTTTCCTAATTTTGTGTGTAACTCTTAGATTAATGTTTAAACTCTTATATTAATGTTTATTCTCTCGCAACTCTTATTTTTTCGCTACATTCTTTTTGTACGGTTTTACTTTCAACTACAATAATATGTTATGAATTATGCCAAAAAGGTAAAGTTTTTACTATTTATGCTTAAAAAAAAAATCTTAGTTTTTCACATGGAAAATCAATTAGCAAAAAATTGTGATAGGAAACAAAAAACAAAAATTATTCTGTTATATCAAATATAGAAATAAACAAATCATAACAAAGAAATCCTCGTCCTATTTTTGACTTTATTATACAAATTCTCAACCTCAAACTTATAAATTACACAAAACTCTATATATCTCAATTTGGTATAAAAACACTGCTTTTAAAAATAAGCATTCCGATTTTTTAAACAAAATAAATATTAGAAAAATTATGAAATACAACAAAAAAATCAAAGAAAAACAAATAATATAACTAATACCAAAAAAATAACAATAATTAGAAAACAAAACAAAAAATATGTGTTTAAAAGGTCTCGGTTGGATCCAACACACAAATGATCACTAACAACTGAAGCCGCTAGTGAGCTCCTCTTTTTTGTGATCGTGTTCTCGACATCTGAAAAATTGCATTCGGACATGAAGCTATAAGCCGGAATAGCTACAACGGATCTTGATTTTTTTACCACCATTCAAGTATGTTAAAGTTTAATCTTTTGCCGCTGGTTAATTTTAAAACAAAGTGATGTTTCAATTCATTATTAACGAGCGTTTTTTTGGCGGTGGTAATAAGAACCTCGTTTTCGTCACCGCTCTTATGAAAAAAATTGTAGAAAGCGCCCATACTTTGCGATGTTTTTTGTTTTTTTGTTATACGTTGAGGACTACATAAATAAATGTCATCACCGAGGTTGTTAGCGAGTTCTCAAAGTTTGACCCTCGCGCTTTCACTTTCGGATTTCGATACCCAAATTATTTCAAGCCTTTGTTTTTGTCGGGGATATAAAAGAGCCATGACAATCGGATACTCGTGAAGGCCACTATTGGATAGTGCAAATTTAATAAAAAGTTCTTTCATTTTTTGCAAGTTTGGGGAATCGGCGGGGCATTGTTTTTCACCGCCATTTTAATATGTTTTTCCTATCTTACGGTGGTTATGGAGAGACCATAGTTCAAATGTAAAGTCACAACCAAATGTAGAGTTGGTTCTTTGAATTTTTCCAACTTTAGGGTCCGTTTTTGAAACCTTTCAAAAAATCGTATAAGTTCGGTAAGATGAGTCCTATCGATACAAGCAAAAAGTATCAATTTATTTTTTGCTTGAGCGATTGATCCTATCTCATTGAATGCATCGTAAATACTCTTAAGCATTCGGAGAAAAGAATTCCACCGCGTTGCGTTCTTTTGTTTTAAAGTGTTCTTTAAAAGATTTTGTAAATTACTCTGTTTAAAAAACGTGACCAATTATTTACAAGCGTCAATTAGATCAACAAATTCAAGAAATTCCACATATTATTGTTGGAAGTTTCGCTCTTATTTAAAATTGTTGTCACAATTGTAGCAACTTTATGGTTCGCGCAAGGTATCCAAGTAAACATACTTGATAGACCTTAAACCGCACACATGTTAGAGCCACTCTCGGTCACAACAACACAGCATTTTTCCAAAACATAAAAATTGGACATTTCAAATTTGGTCAAACAATTTTTGAAAGCCGCTAAAACATTTTCCGAGGTATGTTTTTCCTCTGGAAAATGATCGGCTTGAAGCGTCCGTGCTTGAAGTTGAAATTATTTGTCAATAAAATGAGCGGTTACTGACATGAATGAGGCTAATTTGATTGTCTCGGTCTAAAGATCAGTCGTAAATGCGACAAAAATATTGCTTCGATATTTTCTCTAAGTTTTGGGATGAACAAACTACGAATATATTTGGCAAAAGATATGATGTAGTTTTTTACATTATTGACAGATGGGAGTGGTTGGTCGATATCAACAATTTTGTTGGACGAAACACCAATATCAAACAACGCTTAACAAAATGCTTAAAAACTTCGGAAAAAAAAATAATAAAAAAATATCATACAATTACTAACCATGATTAATAAAGAAGGTTTATACCTTGATTTCCACTAATTTATTAACCAATAATTATTACATGTCGCGTGAAATTGACATAATAATTTGATATATTTGCGGAAACACGACATAAAATGCATAATTAACACTTTGCAATAATGTACGACTTATGAGTAAGCCAATAATTACGATCTGTCCCGTGATACTAACATAACAATTTGACATATGTTTGGAAACACCATATAAATTGCATAATTAACACTATACAATAGAGTACAATTGCGGCCCTTATCTTCCAGTAAGATTTGTGAAATGAATTGTGTTAGTGCAACGTCAGATTTCTTCGACGTTAATCATGATATTCTGCACTTCCACGATACAAAGAGTACAAAACACAATAATGTTAGATAGTTTGGAGAATACAAAACCTTCAAAAAAAATTGAGTTTTGCTTACCTGACCGTAACCAATTTTATTTTTTTTGTGAATCACCTGCCTGAATCCGCCTGCCCCCCCAAATTTGGCACCCGAATCTGTTAGGGATCTGACGCAGGCGGTCGGGTAATAGTCGGTTACTGTTTCGGGTAACTGTTTGCGACCTTTGCGGGTTACAGGGTTACCGTTTGCGACCTCTGCCCGTCTGTAACGCGCAGGAGAATTTTGACGTTCCCACATCGTTTGCATCGTCATATCGTCATAAAGAGCAAATATTGCAAGAAAGAATAGGATGAATTGTCCTATCGGGAATTGTGGTCTCGGGCGATATTTTAGATATATGTAAAGCACTAAAGCGTAAACATTAGGAAGAAGCAGAGGTCGCAAAAGTCAAAATTTTATATACCCAAAACCGACATTTTTTTTTTCAAAATCTGAACACCCGATACCTGATCGGGTTATGTCACGCTCCTAAATTGTTACCCGTTACCAGGTACGCGTTTATGATAATAAAAGTTTAACCGAAACTCGATTTCCCATGACTACCCGTACCCGCCCGTACCCGAATAAGTACAAAATTTGTGGTACATCTCCCATGTACCTTCCAAGATACCAAGTGTACAAAGTACAATAATGTTGGATAGTATGGACAGTACAAAACCTTCATTTTTTTTCGTTTTTTGCTTAACGACCGTTCCCTATTTTTTTGTTTTTTTTGTAAATCACCCCCCCGAATCCGGCCGGCCCACAAAATTTGGCACCTGAATCCGTTCCGGATCAGACGCGGGCGGTCGGGTGACGGTCGGGTACGGATTCGGGTACCCAATTGCGACCGTTGGGAAGAATTGAACTTATGTACACATCGTACTTTTGTCCGATACCATACGATACGCAACAGTAGGAAAACAGCGTCACGTCGACTGTTACTTTAGCGCCATAAAATTAAAAAACTGAAAGAGGTGAAGAACCCGCGGAAGCAAACCTAGAAACCTAAACCTAAACTTAAACCTAACCCTAAATTTAAACTTAAACCTAAGCCTACCTTACCTTAACCTAAATCTAAACTTAAGCCGAAATCTAAACCTAAACGTAAACCCGAACCTTAACGTTAATTTAAACCTAAACCCATCTAGCAGTAGCAAGTCTCGCAGAGGGTGTGTTGTGTGCGACGTTCTTGAATTCATGGTCGGCCTGCTCTCCCCAGAAGCGCGAATGAGTCGTCAGGGCGCGCCAGCCGAGCAGCCGCAGGGGACTGATCGCTCACTCGAAGAATTCTACAAGGATCGACTGAGGTCGTTTGTTCACGCACTGGAGTCCAAAAAACAGGTCAGTTTTGCCTCCGAGTTTTGTTGTCGGAAGATAATTTTTGGTTTTCATTGGATTTTTTCGACTTGCTGGTTCTTTTTTGAGTTTGAGTGTAAGCCACCCTTGACTTTTCAATGTATTTTATATGATATGAGCATCAGCTGACAGTTTTTTTTGTTTCTGGGTGTTCTTTGCCAATTGTGAACCAGGGCGATTCTAGCGAGTATTATAGACTACTTCAGGAACTTGACAATGTTTTCAAGGATGTGGTAGGTGATTTATCGTATCAAATTTTTGTCCCGAAAAGATGACTCATTGACAGAGAGATGATTTCCTAAATTAATTTCGCTGGTAATTTGATATTTTCAACGTTTTACTTATACTAAGAAACCTGAAAGGTATTGGCCATTCATGACATTGCATATTTGTTTGATATACAATTAATCACTGGTGATGGAAATTCAATATGGGCTTAAATTTTTGAGCCTCTCGGAAAATAGTGTACTATCTTACAAATCGTCACTAGCGGATATTCATAGGTTTCAGAGTTACCATAGTATTTTTCATTTTTTTTCATCGAGAATTTTTTAGACGACTATTTGCATTGGCTGTTCTGATTAAAGGTTTTGCTTTTGGCACAGCAGTGGATGGCAAAATGGTAGAGTTTATTTTTTTTCTCAAATTATTTCTCTATATCAGTGTAGCCTACCCTTGTTTGTAGTTGACAATGAATGGAATATGGAGCTAACACTAACTGAGACTCCTAAAAACAAACTATAAAAAGTTCACGCTACCAGGTAGCTATATTGCAGAAATCCCTTCGCACAAACAGTCAAACAGTGATATTGATAATCCATAGCCTCCCTGACATTCTCCTAGCCACCAGCTGCGTGTGTGAAAGATGGGTCTACATGTCTGGGAGTTTACCACAAAGCTAACAAATTGTAGTGATTGAGGTTGAGTTCCTTTTCACAGGCACTGCGCTGATTTGACCTGTTGACCTTTGAAAGACCCAAAACGGCATGCCTAAATATTTTACCTGGAGAGATATACAGCAACATCAAGAATTAGTATGCTTATATTTTAGAAGCTCTTCCTTTTGTAGAGGTGTAAGGAACAACCCTTTATTTCATATGTGGTGTGAACTACTTTCTGCATTTGCACTATGAGCAGCACACAGTTTATGCAGATTCCTTGAGCTATGGTCACCGTATCCGCTTCTCTGTATATGAAACTTCCGGATAATTTTAGGCTTGCTTCTTTGTCATTCTGTACATGTCACTTAACTTGTTATTGCAATTGACGTCTTCACATTTTTTCTTGGTCTTTAGCCTCGTGGTGTAGTTTTCCCTCGAGGGAGAATTTTCAGGATTTTGTATCTTCTACTCTGGGAACATTGTTCATGGCTCACAGTAATGTAGTCAAAGTTGCTTCTTTGCCTTTCATAGTGGGTGCACTTCTTTATTTTTTCTTTTTTCTGGAGCGTTTCTGACAATTTAACTAAGCTTCAATTATTGCTCCCTTTTTTTTGTTTTTATTTGTTCATGGCGCACAATAATGTAGTTAAAGCTGCATCTTTGCCGTTTTTGGTCTGGTGCTTATTTCTTCTTTTTCAAGAGCACTTATGATAAGTATAATGGAGTGGCTATGAGTTGCAGGGACAGCTCAGACTTTTCGTCCAATGCGTTACTTACTTTGATGAACGAGCTCATGAATTTCTGTTAATGCAGGTGACTATTCTTCATAAGCCTCTTTTCCATTTCATAACACCACATAAGATGAAAAATGACCTGTAATTTAGGGTCCATTTGGGGGGTTTGCGTTTTTTTGATGCATTTCTATTTTTGAAATTCGTTTTTTTTGTTGCTGGCACTTAGTGTTATTGCCATAACTCATATCTTCGCTCGATTTTGAATTTAATGTTTTCAAGTTTTTCTTGAGTGAGTGCCAGTTGAGCGCCAGTATGTTTGACTTTTATGTCACTAGTTAGTAGATGACATTCCGGAAATTGTTATAATCTTGCTTTGACTAGACAAGCACAACTCTATTTTTTGTGTCGTTTTAAATTGTGGTTATTTGCTGCACCTTTATCCCAACGTATGGAAGTGTGTGTGCCGTCAGAATGAACTTATTCACCTACCTGTGGTCAGACATGTCTGCAGTTGGAGCTGGGGATAACTAATGCATTCACAAAGAGTTGGGCAAAATTTGTTCTGATGATCTTGAATTGTTTGATTTGGGTGTTACCTTTGCTTGATCGAGTTGATTGAGGAGGGCCTAAGGAAAGCTAAAGCTGCTCTTTTTGAATTGGTCTCATTTAGGGATTTTGGAGCTGATCTCTGTTTTTAGTACCTGAGAGATTTTTTTTTTTTTGTTTTTTCCTTTGTTCTTGAGGTATGTACGTTTATTATTAACTGTTGACACTTTGAGTCTTAAAGCAGTCCTTTGTGTAAAGCATGCAAGACTTACCTTTGTGTTTATACTGTGTATGTGGCCTCTGCAGCTCCTTGGAACAAGCCTTTGGACTTGTCCAAATGAAGTGTCCGATGTCATTCTCGAGTTTGCTGTGAATCTGGTACGTATGTCAGTTAAACAAAGATTTTAAGTTAACATAAAGTAGAAATCAAGTTGCAATCACCGGTGCTTCAAAGTGGGGTTTGGAACCTAAGCTGGGCATCTACTGACCAAACTTCGAAATGGTTAGTATTGGCACTCTTAGGCTTAAGCTAACTTTGGGGGATTGAAAAAGTTCGGTCCAATTCAGTGGGTGTAAATGGATTGGAATTTTTACTATATCCACGTTTTGTCAAGGAATAATTATAGTGTTATGGCAACATTATGTTAATTCTGATTGATGAAATGCGGGGCCATGCTTCCATTTTTGATGTTAGAGATACGGACATGTTAGAAAGACAGTCGCATGAAACAAATGCAAGCATGTACAGTGATTCAATTACAATCTCGAACAAAAGTATAATTTTTTTCAATGTGACATTCTGAGAAATTGGACTCCATTGTGGATTTTGGTCATAATCTTCGGTAATATTAGAAGATTTCCTTTTCTGGCATTGTTCACACCCACATAGATTTTTCTTCAATTATTCATATTCGATTGTTTATCGATGCATCATAATATTAAGGATTTATTTATTTATTTCACTGTTGTCTATGGAAGGTAGGGCAAAAAATGAAATAGAAATGGTGGTAAAAAATCACCATTAGGGCCATCAACATATACTATGACGGTATTGGTGTTGTGAAATGTAACCCTCAGCCTGGTTTGGTTCAGTTCCAATTAGTTTAAAACTGGGTTTGAGTTTTTCAAACCAAACCAAACTGTCAGATTTAGCTTCAACCGAGCCGTTCAAATCGTTATACCGTAAAAACAGAAAATCCTAGAGTACCCTAAACAGCCCTAAAAAGCTCTCAAAGCTTTCAAAACCAGGAAAATATTATCTTTAAATTTGGCGTACTATCATTAGTATGTTGTACTCCTAGTACTTATCTGTACCCTGAGTGCTTTGTACCCTTGAGCTACCGTAATATCGTGTACATTGGTTCACACCGGGCTTGGCGCAATCGAGCTCAACTAACCAAACTATGACTATTAAGCTAGTTTTATGAACCGAACCGCGAAAAAAACGGTTTGTAACGGTTTAGTACGGTGTTGGGTCATTACATCTTAAACCAGGCGAAGTGCAAGCAAAATGCTTCTTGATACAGTACAGCCACCTAGTGTAATGTATCCAACTAGGGAAATAGGGAAAAACATTTGCTATACACAATATGCAATATGGTCAAAAATATATTTGTTACGTGTTTTTGTTCTTGTTCTGGCTTCATCCAAAAACGTCTAGAACCAAACCAATTGTCTTTGTCACTTTTGGTTCCTTTAGAGTAAAGTAGATACTTTTCTGGTTGTTTTGTAAGAGACACTGCCTTTCGCGATGCACTAATGATACAAGTCCATATAAGACTGTACCGAATATTGAGGGGTCAGGTCATTTTGACTCCAAATTGAATATGGAGGTTTTATCCCTGATATGCAACACTAATCATTACAGTCCATTTTTATTTCAACCCTTCAAACCAAGCATGCAAAACAGCAAATAAAGTCAATTTCTTTTGTGCATACGATGCTCATCCCAATTGATATATCAGCCATTTTCTTACCAAAATGTGTCTTTCCATTCATCCATGAAAAGAGGGCCAGAGCATGTCGGTTTTGGTTTGTAATGAGTTGAACGTCAAATTGCTTTTTTTGTTACTTTGAGAAACAAATTCAGTGAGCCTGCATAGGGAATCAACACCTCTTACTTTTAAGCGCATATCATGGATGAATTCTGCATTTTTACGCGTTTCTAATTTGTTCAATTTCTAATTAAAGTCCATTCTAGAAACTATTGGCAAATGGTCATGGTTCATGCCAGGATTCTTCTTTGTTCATATAACAAGGCTCGACTTGTTGTTCCGGCAGATGAAAGTGGTGAATAGCTTGGTTTATCTGTTCGTTAACAACACTCATGCATGTTAGACATATTTGTCTTTCTCGAGTTGGGGCTTTATGGACTTTTGTTAACAGGTCGGGGGGGATTTGGATTTAATGCTTGGCAACAGGTGGCTGCCCAGCCTGCTGCTTTGCACTTGTGTTTGGAAATGTTGGTCCGCAACTTTCTACCTCCCTCATGTGGACTTCCTGCCTTCATAGGAGTATCTCGACGAGGAGAACCTGTTGGACTAGCGGCTGTCATGAAGGCACGAGAGCGGAGGCAAGAGGACTTGGCTCGAAAAGATGATGTGTTGAAGCGTGTCTTTGCCACTTTGGAGCGAATTTCACGGCTTGTTCCAACTGCTCCTACAAGATTGCAGTCAATTATTATTCAAAAAATGCCACATCGCCGTTCTGATAAAGAGGTATAACATGATTGGCCTTCCCGACAGAAATAATCATCACATGTATAAATTGTTTGCATGTCTGTTGCTTGTCGGTCCCCTTGAGATGCTTCGATCACGGACTGTAAACGCCGCATGCAACCATTTGATGGTCAGCGTGTGTTTATAAGTGTTCTGTTGTGTCCTATTGTTGGTATTGAGCTAAGATGGACAAGTTATATGGAAGGGTTCTAAAGCGATTTTGTTAATTTGGTAGGTTATGTTTCTTTCCAAGATCATGAGCATAAAATTGTCAACCAGTAGTTTTAGACGACGTAAGCCTTGCAGAATTTTTGCATTTTTATCGATAGCTTTTGTTTTGGTCTGTTTGCGGCGCGAGCAATTGTGTTGCAGTCTGTGAGCCTAGAGACATTTGGAAGATCTGTCCACTGTGTCTTTGCATTCAAACAGATTTCAAATTATTCATAGAACCATACTTCTTGACATTTTGTTGTAATTAGTGATGTGTAGACTAGCGTTTTTTTTTCGATATTCGATACGTTACAGGCCAGTATCGTACCGCCAAATTCTAACCTGCTCCTTTTTACAATACACTTTTTGTAGTGCGATAGGCTACCCGAAATTAAAGCTTGTATTGTACTACTACGAATTGCAAGTTTTACTGTAGCCATTTTGCCTTGTGCATTATGTACTTGAGCAACCACCGTTGGATGAACCTTCACCAAACAGAAAGAGAAAATATGTTTTGACTGTTACCCAAAAAGTTCAAAAAAAGTGCGTTCGATAACCTTAAGAACCGTAGAACGTACCCCCCTACAACTTATCTCGATCATTGGCAATTACAAAAAACTTAGAAGTTTCGGTGGTCGAAAATTTCGTAAAGAGAGAAGTCTATTCTATGTGATTGCCTCAGGAACGATACACTACGTTTTCTTTGTTTTTTTTGTTTTTTTATCTCTGTATCAAATATCGTAGCTAGTTTTTGCCCCTGTATCGAGTAACGTCATTTTTTCCATGACGTACACCACTAGTTATAATGCTTGATTAGGTGAAAAAAAATGTTTTGTAAAAGAATTTGTAAAGCTGTCCTCTTGAGTTTGAAATTATGATTGCGCATCACCCCAATAAGGCGTTAAAAGTGTGATGGGTCTTTGTCGGGTTACAGTTCCATAATCTTTACATCAAGGGAGTTTTGACTATAGCAGAGGAGGAGGCCTGGTCATCTCTGCGGGACCACTTACTCGCAGCAGTAATTGATCGGTTGATTGAGATTGATGTGAGTCCATTCCTACACATTGAATTTATGAAGAGTAATCTCTACCTAAACACATTTTGTGCGGGACATGTGATTCTGCTTAAGAGTTTACTTGAAAGGTTGTCCCTGCGTTGATGAGCGGCAAGGGTACTAACCTGCGGTTAAATATGGCTCAGGTGGAAATCAGGTGGGAGGATATTGTGAAGCAAGAGGAAGAAATGAGGGATAACAACAAGGTGTACTTGTTCCACATGGACCTGGATGACGAGAGTGATGAGGACATCGAGCCCGTAGAGCAGGAAAAAATTGAGGCTCTACCACCAGGCAGTGAGGTAAAAGGCTTTATCTGCTACTTTTGGGTCCGCGGTTAGTTTGTTTAGTTCTTGACACTTACATCTAAATGATGAACTTTGCTCCTTTTCATTTTACTATAAATGATCCCTGTTTGGGAGATATGTTGGCTGGTGAGGACAGGCTGCTCATCAACACGGTCTGTTAGGTCCCAGAGGCAGGCCAGTTCCAACACTCGATGAAATGGCAGACAAGATGGATGAGATGATGTGTATGACCATAGAACACATTCGATTGCGTGCTGATCGAGGAGAGATACAGCAGGTCAGTCTTCCTGTCACAATATGTGAAATTGGCTGGGTGTGGTCCCTTGTGGGCTTGGGCTGTTAATTACTTTGCGGTTACGCGTTCATTTTTCCAGCATATTATATTGACAGCCTTTTTTTTATGGATGCATTTTTTTTAGCTGTTCATTCACATCGATGCTCGGCTTATATATGGTCATGAAACTGGAAATCTACATCGTCACTTGTTATGTATGATAATTAGTCAGCAATCTGACCTATTATGCCCATATGCTGCCGTTTGTGGGTTTCAATTCAAGTGTTTTGTCTATTTATTTCTTTAATTGCGCTAGCCCAGCCCTCACAGGGACTGTGTGTTTTATTATCCCTCTTGTTTGTCCTATTCCCTGTGGAACTGACATGTGTTTGTGTGACCGTGTGTGCATTGTTTTCTTTTGTTATGTAACCCTTCTTTATCCAAGGCCATGTGTGCGGAATGTGGTTTTGATTTCTCACAATCTATGGCAACTCTCCTGAGCCCCCAAAGAACTTGTTAGGTGCTAGGTTAGAAACTAGTTGCTGATTGTAACTGCTGTTTGAAAGCGGGCCATATTTTGAGGAGCATAACTTATATTTATGTTCTTCTCCTACTGATGCCTCACTTGTATTCCGGGTCATCCAGGTATACAAGGCTGTTGAACGATCGTTTTTGACCACAATCCTTGACACACACAAGTCCAAGTTTACTCAGGTGAGTTACGTTTTGTGTTGCGAGTCAAACAGGAATTGTTCAGCAACTATGTTTTTTGAGAGTTGGGGCCTTTGTGATGCATCTTGGGATTTTGATGCAAATTACAAGCAGTTTTTGAGTCTGGCGTACAGTGCCCAACAAGCTTGGCATGTTTGAAGCAAAAGTTGAGGGTTTATGCACTATTTCCAAGTATTTCACAGACGTAGAGGGTTTACGCACTATTCTTAAGTTTTTCATAAGCGTCTCAGAAGCACATGGGATGTTTTGCACACTTTCTGTCGTCATGTTGTGAACATCCAGGCCAGTAGAATCACCATTTTTTCGCATGATGTTTGGACCACACTACTGTTAGACCACACAAAATGTATGCAATTACAATGGCATGTCATATTCCTCCCATTAGATTGATGATTACCACTCACACGAAGGTTGTCACACATCTTTCTGAAGTCAATTCCTGGGCTTATCAACCCCTCTGATCTCTGTACCGTTGAGTATTTTCTGGCTGAAACTAGCAATAATTATGCAATTGTGTCGTATAAATTGATATTTCACATCGGTTATGAAGCACCTTGAGTTTTGACTTGGCCTTCACACTTACCCACATTATCACATCTTGTTTAGTTCCAGGCTCTTTTCTCTTTTTTGTTTTTTTTGGGCTTGCGATTCATCCATGGTGAGCCCATTGGTGCTAAAAGCTTCGCATTAGATGGTCAAAGATAAGGTGAAACTAAACCACTTCTCCATCAACATGCTATTTCATGAAAAGTTGACACGCAATCTACAACTGCCTTAGTAACATATTGTTATTATTGTTGTTGTTTGTTTTTTTGTTTTTGTTTTTTTATCGCGTTCTATGTGTAGTTTCTTTTATTTTTTCTTTGTTCTCTGGCCCCGGCAACTTGTGGGGTATCCTTTGCTAATTTACTATGCGGCATAGCTGTTTCGCCCAACCGCAGCATTGACACCAGGTTGGTCCCCTTGCCATGGTATGAATGGCAGCATATTGTAGCTGAAGGTTACCGTGGCTGATTTATTTTTGCTTTGGTCGCTCAGGTTAATTCTACATGCTGAGACTGGTAACCTGGTAGATTTGTTTTTGGTTTGTTTGCTCAAATTAGTACTACTGAACCAGTCGAGATTGATTACTGGATTCTTGATCTTTGATATAACGCTAACTCTGAAGTGACTGTGAATTATACTTTGATCCTTTGCAGGTCTTAGAACTGGTCTTTCTGGTTTGATCACTTTTAGTGAAGGTTGATTTGATTTATTACTCTCGTGCCTGGTTTGAGGGTTTTTGATGGCAGGATGTCTGCAGCTGCCTATCTCGCTAGTTTTCTGGCCCGTTCAAAGTTCATACCATTATCGACCATCATGGATTGTCTTTCAAGGTATGTTTTGAGTTTGTACCAATCAGCTGTGCACTTTTGTGCCGAAAGTGCCGACATTTGTTGTTGTGGATATTGTTTTGTCCTAAAATGTACAAAGCAAGCGTCATCAGGGCTGGGTCTACCTTGCAGATGTGTGGGCTTTAGATGTGACAGCCATTTGGAAAAGGGGCGGGTAGCGGCTTTTTTGTAAATTGTTCTTTGCCTAGAACCCAAAGTGATGAAGGTCAAGTCATGCGGTTGAAACTACGCAAATATCGCAGCTGATGGCTGACAACTAATCAGAATATCAAGGGTTTGGCAAAGTGTGACAAAGGATCAGTTAAGAAGTGGATGTCTAGTTTGTTTGCTATGTGAGTCATCGGTGAACTCCCGCGTTTTACCAGATTTAGCGTTGTGGTTTTTTTCTTCTTTCATATTCGTCTGTTAAAACGTGTCAGTGTACTACCGAGGTCACCATCTGCGTCAAGATCAAGTTCGTTTTGAAATGTTTTTAACTCTTCCCACCTGGTTTTCTACATTCCTCTTGCCACAACAAACTCAAATGCATATCGATCTTGGTTTGATATGTGAAAGCGTTTAAGATAGGGTAGCATAGAGACAAACCTATAAAATGTGATTGTTTTGTTTGGCAGGCTGACTTCATGGTGTGGGGAGTATGCCAATATTGAAGAGGAGAGGAGGAAAGTCCGTACTATAGGAGGACCGAGTACCCAGGAAATGATACGAGCAAGTGTATTTTATGCTGTTTGTCAGGTCAGTTTTTACGAACACGACCATGAGAGAAGTCAATGTCTAATTTTTCTCTGGTTGATGGTTTTTTTAACGGCTAGTAGGACCCCGTAACTTGTCGAAGGCAACTGGCTCAAGCTAGATAGGCCGAGTTAATCTGTGGAACTTCAATGCTGTATTTTTTTCAAGTCCAGGTTAAATGAAAGTCGATGCTAGTAGTAGGCTTGATTCATCTGAAAGTCAATGAAATTGTCTATGCAATCCTGCCGGGCTGATAATAGCTGATTGATTTATGGCAGGCCATTTTATATGTGATTTGTTACCGTTTGCACCAGCTTTTAGAAGACTCTGAGTTAGAGCATGCAATGCGGGCCCTACCGTTGCAATGGATCTTTACAGATCATCTCAACCCTTTGGCAGTAAGTTCCCGACCCAGTTCTCTACGCTGTTACTGCAAACCATCTAGTTAAGCAGAACATCTGTTTCTTGCAAACATATTTGGGTTGTTTTCTCGTGCTTATTAGTTCTCGTACGCTGACCTTCAAATCATTTGGAATGTACGATCAAATATTGAAGCTTGTGCATCACATATATAGACTTTATCTGGAGGTACTTATTTGATTGTATCGCCTTTGTCACAAATAATATGCATCAGCTGGATTTTATCGTAAGGTTATGTAACTGGCACGGTGAGTGTTTGGAGGAGTCTCTAAATTAGTGTGGTGGCATTGCAGGCCTGTTTGGAGTCAGTGGTTCAAGAATTTGAGCGGCAAGCGACAGCTTCAAGGTTGTTAGACGGGAAAAGGTTGCAAGGACTTTTGGCCACGAAACACTTACATCCTGGCATGAGTTTTGGAGGGGAGCATCAGTTGGATATGTTCTTTCCATTCGACCCTTATCTTCTCAGACAATCAAATCGGTAGGTCCTTTTCCTTGTCAGTGATCTTTGAGAGAGTCTTCCAGCGAAGTCCTCTATGTCTCCAGCTTTTGGTTACTCTCACAAAGCAGCCATTTTTGTCTACCTGCATGTTTGGGTGAGACAATAAAGTGACATTTCACATAGTCAGCAAAAATCAGTACATTAGTAAAGTCAGCATTGTTTAGTAAAGTGACATCACATTCCTTTCACATGTTTTGCAATCGTTTGACAGTATGACATCCTTCATCTTGTCCCACTTTTTGCACATTCTGCGTGTTGGCAGAGCCATTCACTTGTTAAGCTTTGTGCTTTTCTGCCCTTGCAGGTTTATCAGACCCATCTACATCAAGTGGCAGCAGCCGAGGTATGCTTGCAGTGATTCCGAATCTGAGAGAGGAACTGAGGGAGAGGAAGACGACGCAAATGAAGACTCGGTTGACCGGGCCGCCTTGCTAGAGTCATCCGATGACGAGGATGAAACCCCGGAGCGCATGGCAATGAGCGTGAGTGACAAGTCACATGTGTGGCCCAGTAGTGCAGAGGATCGGGGCATTTCCCCTGCTCCAAGAAGTATAGGGATGGGAAGTTATGGGAGTGATGGTTTTAGTGATCAAGCAAGGTCTTGCGAACCAATGTCGTTAACTTCTCCTTCTCATTTAATTCCACTTCCCTCAAAGTTGCCATCGAAAATGCCACGCAAGTTTTCATTTGCGAAATAAATTTGAAGGCAGTGCTAGGTCAAGCTTAATATTCTTTCGTCAATTTCAATAAAGTTCCTTGCGGTCTCTTTGCGCTTGCTTTGGATGCCTCTGACGATGTGTTTGGCATGTGGTTGTCTGGTGTTGCTGTGTATGCCAAGGTGTCCATGTGTTAAAAACATGCTCATACAAATAAAAGACATGCCAGATTTGGCAAGTTTTGTTGGTACAGTGTCTGCCATTAATAGTGTTAACAACACTGATTGGTTCGCTGCTCTTTCCGGTTGAAAATCAGAAAATAGTATTGTTAACACTATTTGAGGGAGTGGCCAACAATTTGCCACGTCTACCTACTGTAAATCAGCAGAGGACTTTTCAGTATGATTTCGCATTGTCTTATGTTTCCTCTAACAGCGATGAGCAGTGATGTGACATTGAGGCATGTAAAGAAACATGCAAAATATGGGACCATTGGAGCTGTTCTTATCAAGAGTCTGGAAGAGGACAACAAAATGGTGAGGCAAGCTGTGAATTGTGGGGCATTTTGGGACCCGCCCACCCATGACTTGAAGTAATACCAGATATTCATGAATATTGTAACGGGGCTTTTTTGTTCAATGAATTTTTGAAGTTTTGCCAGGCTAGCTATTGATTGTTGTCACCCCAAAGTACCTCAAATCCTTGTTCAAAAGGACCCAATTCTGGATAATAAAAAAAGGAAAAAAAAAAGGACATCAACCATTCGGAATGCTGAGCAAAAACAAGTGGAATGCCTATCTACTTCAGGGCCTACTATATTTGTCTTCCAAAACACATTGTTTCAAAGCATATGTGTGTTTATGCTCTAACTGGTGGGTTGTAAACAACTATGGAGACCATCAGTTCCTCGCCTCCTTGGCATAAAAGTTGTTATGCTGGCGTCCATTCAAACCTTAACTGTAGCGGTGCTGTGCAGATGAAAATCTCGAAGCAGGTTAGCTTGCCAGATGAATGCAACTGGAAAACGTTGGTGCCAGTTGACAGTAGAGATAATAGTTTCCCTTGGCATCAGTGGAAAAGACCCTTCAAAATGACCTCCATTGAGCGTTATACCGTTCAGTAGTGGACCTTAAAGGCTCTTTTGGACAAGGGTACCCGAAGTCAAGGGTGGTGCCAAACAAGAAATAAATGACGAATGGCATTCAGCTAATAACAAATGAATAGTGGAAGTAAGGAGCATGCATGTTAACCGAGAGTGGTGAAAGTACGGTAAGCCACCCTTTTCTGGTGCAATCTATTGTTTCTCGCTCTAGACATTGGAATTTTGACGAGTATTTAAGAGTTTTGGATTGTGTGCCATGTGTTCAAAAGGGTACGAGCTCGAAGATTTCAATTAGGTGGCGGTATATTGCTGTCTAAAGTGTTTCCAATTCTCTAAGTGTTGGGTGTTCGCATTTGTCATAATATGAGGCTGTACTAGTTAGCTGCTTTCTGTTCTCGTGTGTTGGAGGGACAACAAGTGAACACATCCAAAGGAACTCCCAAACTACCAATTATCTCGGCCACCAACTTTTTTTGCCCAAAATGCGTGGTAATGAATTATTAACCTTGTGAGCCATTAGAAAGAGATACATATCACCACTTGTCAGGATCGCCAACCTGACGAAGTGACCCAATGGAACTTCATTGACTATTGCGTTATCGGAGATGTCCCTGTAACTAATGAACTGACTCCAAAAACGCTTCACCCTTGATGGAACACAACTCTGTTCCTTCGCGTTAGTTCTTCGGTTGCACATATTTTTCGGGTAATGGAACCGAGCATCGGCTCAGTTTTTGATTTGCAAAATAATGACAGGAGGTGGTCGTGGCCACTTACCATTGGCTTACTTAGCTGGTCTCTATAATATCATCCGACAGAAAAAGTTTATCGTGAAGAACTAAAATGTGCCACTATCGGCTATATACCTTGTTCGAAAAAAAAGCAAAAGACAAAGAAGAACGGAGTAGATATAAAGAAAGTGAAAGCTTAAGAATGTGTTTTTCTATCTTGACTTTTTAAAACCTAACGTATACCTCACGACCGGCTAATTTACTAAGATAACACTTTATCGCTGGTGTAGCCGGCCCTTTTTAACGTGAGATCAGCAAACCGTTATAACCTGGAACGTATTAAAATATATATCTTTTCCTCGCAAGAGCGACTGCGCCGACCAATGAAAAGACTTCAACTGCAGCATATAATCAAAGAGTGAAGCACACGAGCGACTAAAACTGCAACATAGAAACGGAGTTGAATGCTTTCCGCAGCTTGCGCTGGACCTTTTCATTTTTCTGTACCAGCTACACTTGTTTACTAACTTCAACTGGAAATAGCCATCTAGATCCGCACCGGTCATGAGGTCAACAGTTTGATTTTGGAAATTCAAGGTAATTGCGCCAATCTCGGCAAACTCTGTACGAATTCTGTACAGTTTTGTACTTGGTGGCGTCAAACTCTGCGCTAAGTAAAAATCGTTATAGCGAAAGGGAATTGCTAATCACAGGGACGATTTTTGCTGCGCGCAGGTATCTGCCAGAAATTGTACATTTGAAGTACAGTTTCGTACAAGCTACGTACCTTTATGTTCAGATTTGACGGTCAATCCGTAGAACAACTTTGACTGGCGAAATATTGTAACGGCGGTTAACAAGTGTCGCACTTGCGAACGTCGACCGTCATAAAAAAAAAAAACAATTCACACGGCCGGCGCAGGTTTACTGTAACAAAACTGCGGCAGCCACATATAAATAAAATGGCTGCGCGCAGGTACAGTAGTTCCTCACTTCACGTGACCTCCACTGTGAGAGCACACACCGACATTTGACTTAGCGGCAAAAATGGAATCTAATCGCGAACCGTTACACTGAACTTGGACACAAATTAAAGGACGACGTACAACATGTATAAACTCGCACGAAAATAAATAAACTTCGTACAAAATAAAAAAGCGTACCCGCGTATAAATATCGATGAAACTAAAATGACGCGTAAATTACGATGTAGTCATGTAGGTATGTTGATTCGTAAATAGTGTGGCTGAATAAATGTGAAGTACGTTTTCAATGTAGGAATGTTAATTCATAAATAGTGTGGCTTTATTTGGTCGCGCGTGACGACGCGTCATTTTAGTTACATCGATATTTATACGCGGGTATGCTTTTTTATTTTGTACGAAGTTTATTCGTTTCGTGCGAGTTTATACATGCTGTACGTCGTCCTTTAATTTGTGTCCAAGTTCAATGCAACGGTTCGCGATTAGATTCCATTTTTGCGGCTAAGTCAAATGTCGGTGTGTGCTCTCACAGTGGAGCTCACGTGAAGTGAGGAACTACCTGCGCGCAGCCAATTTATTTATATGTGGCTGCCGCAGGCTGCGGCCCCATGTAGTTGTAACTTAGCGTACTTACTTTGTATTTTAGCGCGGATCCGGCGGACCCGGATTTCAAGTGTCTCTATGTGTTCATTCGAAATTATTACTTAAGTTTGTGACAATTGTATACGTCGACAACGCCCGTGACGGCTGTCACCGTGTACAATTTGTGATGACGCACCATATTTTCTTGAAACTTTTTGAAGCGTCGCAAGACACATCGTAATTTTTGAAACGATTTGCGGATTTGGTATGTCGCATGTCTTTGCGAGACATCATTGACGTACAGCCTTGCACCCGTGGCTGTGCAAAATGCCTTGACGCAAACCTCTCCCGTCCGGCCGCCATTACTTCGCAGATTTTTCACGTTCGCCGACTTTTCAACTTTGTGTGAAATGGCACTGCAGCGTCGAGACCCCTGCAAAAAAAAAACCGTACAACATGCAAGCCGACAGAAACAAACAAACCCTGTACTTTTTTTCGTCGTCAAAACTTCTAACATCTTTTTACACGTGGGAATATATTTTCAGATTGGTGTAGACGGATTTGCTTAGCTTAAAACACAGTGCCGATGTGTTTTATGATAAGCTTGAAAATGACGTGACAGTGGGTCGAAAAACCGCAAGACGACAAAATTTCGTACATCCTGAGTTCAAGAATGACGCAAATTGTACTTTACAAATTTGCGATTTCTTCGTACGGTCGCAACTTAGGCAGTACGGCGCTAAGTTATAAAGGAAGACGACAGAAAAAAACCCGAACTTAGCCACATGGGGCCGCAGCCTCACTCGACTAGTGTGCTTCAGTCTAACAGCTATAGAAATTGTAGCATCCGTACAGTTGCATAGAAGAGGTCCCATAAGGCTCTTTTAGGGGACCAAAGTCGGGTGTTACAACAAAATGTTACGGTCCGCAAACGACAAAAAAATGATGATTGCAATAGGCGCGGGAAATCAAACGCGCCAGCTATTTTATTGCACGTGTAATCATAGGGAAAAAAATATTATAATGTTCACGGATAAGGGTTCGTCCCCATGTAATCGACACTTTGAAAAAATATTTTGGACTGTACACCGTGAATCGCTATTAGCGTACATGACGCTAATTGGGGTACCCCTTTTTTTGGGGCAAATTCTCAAATAGAATAAAGTACGCTAAATGTTTTTGCTCGTTATTTGAGGTACCCCGCTCAATGCGGTTCATAACTGTAATTTAGTGTACTTTTAAATAGTATTGTGTACGGACTGCCAGATCTGTACTATTCCGTACCTTTTAAATTTGAAAGTACAGAAAATACAATAATATATAATTGCGTAAATATTTTCCGGCATACGCAGATGTCAAAAAAACGCGACGGCGCACGATTTGAACAATGTCGTACATCTACATGTTTTAGCGTGGACATATTATGTGCCGAAATTTTTTACGAAGCAGTTTACAAATTAGAGTACATGATAAATTAGTATCATGGTGTACCCGAAAAAACACAATTTACCGTAAAGTACGCTAATTGTTTCATTACGCTATATTTTTTATACGCTAATAGCGATTCACGGTGTAGTGAAGTGTTCCGTACTACTTTGAAAAGCGTCCCAATGTGCGAAAATGAAATCGGAACTTTGAAATGTGACGGGTGTAGATGTGGGTACAACTTGCGATGATTGTAAACGACTACGAAACTTACTATAAATGATTACGTACGCAAAAACTACACAACGAATCGTTATTAGTGTCAAAGTTTAAATAGGGTTGAAGAAAATTTACCGTAATTGATGCTAATTATGAATTTGATTTTTTTTTAAAGGTGTATTCTAATTTCGGCATTAGGGTGGCGTTCCATCAGGAAATTCTGTAATCGTACAAACAACATTACAGAATGCTACATTTCGAAAGCTGTTATCTCGCGCAGAGTCTGTAATCCACGTGCTCATAAATGAGTGGTACCACGTAAGATAAGACCGTATATTGAAAATCGTCAAATATGTTTTACACTGACCAACTTCAACTTGAAATCTTCATTTGCATACCATGTACGTGCGGAGCAGGGCATCGTACCACACACATTTTGTACTCTTCGCAAACGCTTGTCAAGTGCCAGCTCATTATTTTTAGGGCATCTGCTTTTTCGCGTGACGAATGAGTGTTTTCACAAATAGTGTGATTAATGGCTGGTAACAAAAATAGCGCGACGAAAGCTCGTTACGAGATCACTTTCGTGATTTCCGTTGAATTTTTGAATGCATATATCATATGCGAATTTTTTCGATTTCTGTTGGTTACCGTCTTGACACGTACATTCATTATCCAACGTGTCGCGGCTAAATTTTTTCTGTAAATGGTGATGTACCTCCTCGAGGTACATCACCATTTACATAAACTTTCGAAGCGAATGCTTCACGAAAAAACATCCAACGGTCACTGTAACCTCCCAGACCTTTGGAGAATATTGGCAAGATTCTTTGTAATGTTGTTTGCGTACAAAAACAAAATAAGAGGTACGGCATAGTACGGAGAGGTCCAGATTTTTGTAAACAACCTCACTTTTCGTCTGATGGAACGCCACCCTTATGCTAATTTGGGAACAGCAAAAATGGAATATTTGTCGTACGATTATATACATTAATATATGTATTCGTACAAAATAAGAAATCGTACGCCGACGTGAAATTTAAATATCCGTACATATCAGACTAGTTTACGTGTCAGAATAATCCCGTTTTTTGAGCGCACGTTCCTATGCGTGCGCGTCTGGTATAATTCATTTTTTGTAAATTTTTCACTTGATAAGGTACATTTATCTACTGTCTGACATCGACCGTACACCACGCTATTTAGATTTTATTGAACTTTCGTTCTTTACGCTATTTTGTACGGTACCTTAATTAACGTCAAGGAAAAATTAAAATCATGTATCCTATTTGAGGAAAAAAATAAAAATTTTAAGAACCCAAATTAGTGACTTTGACACTAATAACGATTCGCGGTGTACTACACCGTCGATCGTATTTAGCGTGTAGAAATTATTAGTGTGTAGAATAATTTAGTGTCATGTACACTAATTTCGACTTAGAAAGATTTCGAAAAAAATGTTATACACTAATTTTTCAACGAACGCCAATATAGGTACAACCGATTTGTCGAGAGGATATTCACAGTAATATAGGTAAAAGTAGAAATTCTGACAGTTCGTACACTGTCGCATACTTTCACTCTAATTAATTCTAACTCTTATTTCAATTTAGGGCAATTTTTCGTGTGATACCAAATATTTTATTAAAATATCCGTACTTGTATAATTAAAAAGTACATTTTTATACGCACCGACACATTCCGTACTCAACACTAATAAAAATACATAAATTAAAATGATGTACACTGTTTTTTTCTCGTAATTAGCGTACAAGAAACATTAGTATCATTTACCCTATTTTAGGTAAAACCCTCAAAATTTAGGGGCGCCGAATTAGTGTTCAACACGCTAAATACGATCGACGGTGTACTGTACGGTTGTAGACGTCTACAATACACGCGGCAATTGGTGACGTCTCAAAAACTAGCGACGGATGTACACGTGTACAGTGACAAATGGTGTCCCCCCACAACTCCCGCGACATCACGTGACATAGTAATGTTGACCGTGACATTGTAGACATCAGACCACATCATGTACAAGTTTTGTACAGGTCGCAAAGCGACAATTTTTATTTTTTTATCGTCCTAAAAATTTCCACGCGTGTGGCGCGTGCGTGGGCCGTTTTCATTCGTTGTTTGGGCGATACTTTCCATGAAAGCCACTCGCGAGGCGACTTTTGATGAAGTTTTTTGACGGGCTGGATTCTCTTGCCCAGGGGTCGAAAAAAAGAAAACGCCAATCTTCCCTAACATGACGGCAAACATGAAGTACATTCAAAGTATCGACTTGACGTTTGGTATAATTTTAAAGAATTAATTTTTTTGTACGAATAATTTGTTTATCGTACAAAACTGCGTTGTGGGTGAAAACGAAAAATTAAAGTCGATACTTTAATACATGGGGATGTATATCGGTTATTATTTTTTGAAACTTTTTACGACGTCATAAAAGTAAATGATTCGTCCGATTTGTCAAGATCAGGGACAATGGTCCAGAAAAAGACTTGTAATATAGAGTAAAAAAAGTTTTTCTCATATCCTATTCCCACCGTAGCATTTGTAACCTTTTGCCCATTCTGATGATTTTCCCAGAACTCATCGGAAAACGGGTCTTGTTCACTCCAAAAATTTGGCACGTAACTCTGATTGAAGGGGTCATGCAACACGTCACACGCTTCGACGTCATCAAACATAGGCGCGAAAACAAACGTGCAGTTTTTCACGACGTCAACGTTGGGCAGTTTTTTCCCGCGAAAATAATGAAATAGTCGTTCGGATGTTGTTTTTGCTTCTCCAGCTTTTGGGTTTATTGTTGGCCTGTTTCAAAAAAAGACGCAACCTTAACCCGACTTCAATATCCTCAAATATTTTGAGGAAGTTATATTGTACGGTTTTTCAAGAACTTTCGAGAACAACAAAGACGGTGCTCAAAAAGCCGTACATTATTCGAACGCCTGTTCTGTTGCGGAAGTGAATTTTTTTCCGGTGGGAATAGGCTATCAAATGTTTTATATTCTTTCCGGAAATGTTTCATTTTGCTAGGTGATGTGGCGAGTTGTGAGTGGTCGAAAACTTGGTTTTGGTCATTAGATGTAGATCCATCGTGCTCTACGACCCAATTTTTGGTCCGAAAATGGGCTTAGCCTACTCGAACTCAATTCAAAAAAATGTAGCACAAAAGGATTAAATACGTGTACAGTACACATAGGGTCATAGACCTACCTGTTCAAATTACGACACTTTACACATTCTATAGCCGCACTATTCGTAAAGGTCACGCGTGCGCCGACCTATTGCTAAAATGATGATTGCTTGTATAGTGATTTCAAACACACGCGGTACTGTAGTTTGTGTGTCAAAAAAAAGACAAAAGTAAAAGCCAGCAACACTTTTTGTCATTTAGTCATCTTACAAATTCAGTACGAAACTTATTCAAAGCAAAGCTTTCAAATTTTAACACGTATCGATGCGGTGCCCAGTTTCCACATCAGAAAAAGAACCGTACCATTCACAAAATCGGTAAATACACGTGTACTGAAAAAGTACACAGCTGCAGCACGAAACTCGTGTGCCACGTTGGCATATGGAACATGGAAAGTTGATGACTTGCTGTAAAACATATAGTGCGACGAGTGTGTAATTATGTGACCTCCATTGGTCCACAGAATGTAAGCTTATATGAGGCCTCTAGGATAATATTTGCACTTTTGACTTTAGCAATGAATAAGTGCCACCCTCGCATGCAAGAACTTTGATGGACTACACCCTTGTGTAGCCTAAACTCCCTTGAGTCTGCAGCTTAAAGAATCACTCAAATTGCTCCCATGAGCATTAAGTTATGGTTGTTCAAAGACAACGAATTTATGCAGATGGCCTCTAGGAGAGAGGGCTTTCAAAAAAAGTATTAGTCCTAACAACCTACTCATAGCCCCTCTATACCAATGAAAATATCATACACTACATAATGTATATACAATGTACGGTAGCCGCAGTTCTTTATGTACGCAATTATGCGGCACCACTCTCGATCTGCCACGTGGCAAATAAGTCGTCGCTGTTTTGTCCCTTTCTTCTTTAGCATCCTATATGATGGTGCCACATGTTAGTTTTCCTCCACTTTGGGGAAGTGCTCCCAAAAATTCTTTCCGGCATGTCAGCACTCACGCGTGCCGTCCGTTCGTAATTCAGCAATCTATTCTGGCCGTTCGATCCTGGCCGCGCGCCAAATAATTTTTGTTGACCGTTGAAATTCTACGCTCATCGTTCTGTGTTGACCGTTGAATTTCTACGACCTTCAATCCGTGTTGACTGTTGCCGTTGATTGCGAACGACATTTGATTTCGTCCGTTGAAATTAGATGTCGTTTTGTTTATTTTGTATAATACAGTATTTCGTGCGGTAATGTACGTTTCCTATTCATTTCGTCTCGTATGTGTCGTCGCGTCACTATTTATATATTTATCACATACAACATATGTAACGCTTCGTCAAAACCCATTGGATAAAGCAATTTAACAATGTATAGCAGTTATCCAGAGGTCACAAAATCAATTCTTGCTCTTGATAGTCTACCTTTGTAGGGGGTGTTTCTTCTGCCTGGCTTCTTATTTGCCTGAGACAGGCAATTCTTAGTGACTGCCACAAGTATAAGAACTGTAGAATGACCATAGACTAACAAAAGAGATAGAATACAAAATTCCCTTTTTTCAACACTCCCTTTATTTTCTCGTCTATCTTTTGCTTCGATCCACACTTCTCCCTACAAAATATCAATTTGGGAGAAGGAACAAGCTTAGTCATCATATCTGCTACCATTTCTCCATCCGGTCTATATTTCAAACTAATTATTTTATTCTCAACCTTCTCTCTAACAAAGCTCAAACGAATATCAATATACCTTGCTTTAAAGTGATGCTTAGGATTTGCTGCAATTGTAATCGCAGCTTGATTATCACAAAATATCTTTTGCACTCCTCTCTTCATATATCCAAGTTCTAAAAGCAAAGATTTCACCCACATTATTTTTTTCACAGCCAAACACGAGGCCATATAATCAGCCTCCATGGTGAACTGAGCAACCACCTTTTGTTGCTTACTGCTCCAATAACAAACCCTTTTCCCAACATACAACACTTACCCAGAAGTACACCTCCTCATCCGAGCATCCCAATAACTGGCATCACTCCAAGTGGTGATGTCAGTATTATCCCCTCCCAAATGCAACCACAGATCTCTCGTTCCTATCAAGTATCGCATGACCCTTTTGGCCGCTTCCCAATCTTTCTTCCTAGGATCATTCAAACTCGTACTTAATATCCCTACAGCTGCTGCTATATCATGACGAGTAGAGTTCATAAAATAGATCAAACTACCGACAACTTGTCTGTATGGAATAGTTTGCACAAACTCGCTTTCCTCACGTCCTAACTCATTATCCAAAATCAAGACTTCCTCTTGTGAGCTCCCCTCATTTTCATTATTTAAGTCCATTGGAGTCGTACAACTATTTGCTTTATCCATTTGAAATTTTTCAAGCATATTTCCTATTGCTAATTTTTGAGTTATTCTAATTGTTTTCTTCTCTCTATCTCTCACCATCTGAATTCCCAAAATATACTTTGCCTCTCCCAAGTCCTTCATTTCAAATCTACTCTTTAGATCCTTTTTCAATCATTAATTTTCTCCATTGATTTACTCAAAACAATCAAATCATCAACATAGATGGCAATGAAATTTATACCTTCCTCGTCTTAAAATAGATAGATGGAATGATCTGAACTGATTCGTATATATCCCAAACTCGTCAAAAACTCGTCCAGCTTCTTGTTCCATTGGCGTGGAGCTTGCTTTAGTCCATAAAGAGACTTTATCAATGTGCACACCTTACTTTCTTCTCTTTTCTCCACAAATCCTTCTAGCTGTCGCATGAATATCTCTTCTTTTAATTCTCCGTGTAAGAAAGCGGTTTTGATGTCCATCAAGTGCACTTCCATGTCACCTGCTGGCGCTAGACTGATTAGAATCCGGACGGAGGGAAATCTTACAATCGGAGCTAAAAGCCTCCTTATAATCAATTCCCTCATTCTGTGTGAATCCATTTGCCACTAATCTGGCCTTGTATCAGTCGATAGTGTTATCCGCATTGGGTTTCAACTTAAATACCCACTTCCATCTTATCGGCTTTCTGTCCGGAGGACAATCCACCAACTCCCTTGCGATTGCTTCCATAATGGAAGCCATCTCATCATTAATGGTTGTCATCCATCTACTATATTCCAGACTATTATTTGCTTCCGAGTAAGTCTGGGGTTCGCTCAAATGCGACAACTTAGTTACCTTGTTGTTCACTTGTCTCTCTTGAAGTCTCTTGTTGCTTCTCTTTCCTCCTTCAAACTCTGTTGTTGTAATGGAGGTTAATCTTGGATTTCTCCGAACGGCTTTATCTTCTCCCCTATCCGTGGAGTCCACTTCCGGACGTTCATCATCCATTTTCGGTCTTTCCTCGTTTTCTTCCTCGGTTTGAATCGGAAGCTGTGACTCCAAGAGAGGGTCACTCTCGGTCAATTTTTTCTCTTTTTCTGCAAGGTCAGGCTGAACCGGAGTTCGGTTAGAAGAATCTGAATGTAACTCATTTTCGGATTCAATTCTAATTTAACCGGTTTAGTGTATTTAAAGGGATCTATGGACTATCCTTCATCCATGACTACCAAGTGTTTTACTAGAATGATGTCTTCTCTTCTGAGATCATAAACTCTATATCCTTTTATATTTGTATCATACCCAAGTAGGTATCTTGGCTTTCCCCTTACATCTAACTTCCAATCACATTTTGCTTTTGTTTAGACTAAACACTTGACTTTTGAACACCTTTAAGTGTAAAATATTAGGTTTTCTCCCGGTCCATCTTTCATAAGGTGTTTGTCCTTTTAACGTCGAGGTAAAGACTCTATTTTTGAGATAGTTAGAATAATTCATAGCTTCTGCCGAAAAAATTTTTATTATCTTTTTATCCGACAGCATACCACGGGCACTATCATTTAATGTCCGATTTAGTCTCTCGACTACACCGTTTTGTTCTCGGTTCTTTGGAACAGTCTTTTGGTGTAGAACCCCTTCCTCTTTCAAAAAATCCTCAAACTCATTAGAAGGGTATTACCCCCTATTATAACTCCCACTCTCTTTAAAGATGTCTCAAGAAGCTTCTCACTCCATGCTTTATACTCTTTAAAATAAGCCGAAGCCTCAGATTTGTTTTTCAAGAAATATACTTTAGAGTATCTAGACCAATCTTGAGTGATAGTAAGCATAAATCTTTTCCCTCCAACTGATGGCACTTTGGCCGGTCCCCATATGTCAGTATGAATCAAATCTAAGACCTTTTCACCCTTATATGTTGCGGTTTTTGGAAAAGGCAATCATTGGGCCTTGCCTTGAGCACATCCACTACAATCATCCAAGGTCTCATTATCTCCAAAATGTATTCCCTCAACTACACCCATTTTCTTCATTTCTTTCAATCTATCTAGATGCATATGTCCCAATCTTTTATGCCACGTCATTAAATCACTTACATCGGCACAATAAACTCCCTTCTTCCCATTACTCAAATTGAGCCTAAACGTTTTTTGGCTACCCTTTTCAGTTGTGAAGTACACTTCATTCTCATAGCTAGCAACAAAGACTCCTTTCTTAGCACTAGTCTTAAAACCCTTATCATCTAAGACCGACGTAGAGATAAGATTCTTGTTCAACTCTGGAATAAAAAGAACATCAAAGAAAATGACTATGAATGTCTTCTCATCAACTAAGACTCTCAGATCCACAAATCCCACGAAATTAGTGGTTACTATTCTCCCATCCTCGTACTCTATCTCTACAGTAAGGATCTTTCTCATTTTGGTAAACAACGGTTTTTCTCTACAGATATGCATAGAGGCTCCTCAATCAATAATCCATCCTTCTTCAGGAGCTTTTCTTACTCCACCGAAAGCACACAGTTGCCTCCTTGGAATCTCCGACTCACCTTTCACCTCCGCCTCCTTGTTGAGGAGAAGTTCTCCATCATCCTCATCCGAATCCTTTCCCATGACTTGTGTTGCCACAAATGCCTTCTTCTTTCCTGCGGTTGATTTTCCGATCCGCCCCTCTTTTAATCTCAACGCTGCCAGTTTAGTACACTCCGTCATGTAATGTTCCAACTTCTTACAAAAGTGACAAAGCCCCTTCGGAGGCCTCGATCCAGATCCGTCCGATTGTTTCCTCTTCTTCCTCTACCAAAGTTTCCATAAGGTTTCTTGAAATCCTTATTTTCCTAGTTAGTTCCAGCAGCCAATGCTTGAATACTCTTTCCTCCTCTCCGAATCTCAATTGTGCTTTTCCAAACCAAAATCATCCCCACAACGGAGTTCCAGATCCATTGATGATCTAGCAAATCCAGAACGTTGTTAACAATGTTTTCATAATCATATGGGAGTTTCATCAACAAAGTATTCACCTTCTCTTTCTTGGTCTCCGTTTTTCGTGCACTCTCCGACTCCATGAATAACGCGACCAAGTCATTACAAAAGTCTAACATCTTTTCCCTGTTGCACACATAAGCTTGTACCTTCTGATCAGCCAGCCTCTGCTGCTGAATCTTACCACTCTTGTAAATGTTGAAAAGAGCCTCCCACAACTCGTCCGTCTTGTCCACATGAAGATGATGTGTAGCAACTGCTTGAGTGAGACGTCCGAGAATAAAATGAGTCGCCACGGTGTTGTTGAAATCCCCTATTTCAGTGTCATTTGTCTCGGCTTTCTTAACATCTGCTACCGGAACCGATCAAGTAGCCATCGGTGTGAGTTTCTCCTTTCCGTTCTCCTTCGCTGTGTCCGACACGATGCTTTCTCGAACATCCTCTACAACCTCTGCCTCTGCAGATCCTCCTGTGAATTGAGATCCTCCAAACCCTGGTGGAATCCAATTTTGCAGTTGGTCGGCGCATACGACCAATCACAATGCCCCATAGTCGGTTTTCAAATAATGCACCCCTCATCATTGTTTCCCGATATATGAACCCTGTTCCATTGAAAACGGGCACCTTAGAGGGTGGGCCCATAACGTGTAATTCTGTGACCTCCATTTGTCCATAAAATGTCTAGCTTATATGAAGCCTCTAGGATAATATTTGCACTTTTGATTTTAGCAATGAATAAGTGCCACCTTGGCACGCAAAAACTCTAATCGACTACACCCTTGTGTAGCTTGGACTCCACTGAGTTCAAAGCAAAAAGAATCACTGAAATTGCACCCATGAGCATTAAGTTATAGCTGTTTAAAAACAACCAATTTATACAGATGGCCTCTGGAAGAAAGGGCTTTCAAAAAAAGTATAAGTCCTAAGAACTTACTAATAGCCCCACTAGACGAATCAAACTATCATACACTACATAATGCATATACAATCAATTGTTGTCGCAGTACTTTATGTACGGAATTATGCGACACCACTCTCGGTCTGCCACGTGGCGAATATTCGTCGCCATCCTGTCCCTTTCTTCTCTAATATCCTATAGGATGGTGCCACGTGTCAGTTTTCCTCCACTTTGGGAAGTGCTCCCAAAAAGTCTTTCCAGCATGCCGACACTCACGCGTGCCGTCCGTTCGTAATTTGAAGATCAATTTTGGCCGTTCGATCTTGACTGCGCGATGAATAATCTTTGTTGACCGTTGAAATTCTACAGCCGTTGTTCTTTCTTGACCGTTGAATTTCTATAGCCGTCATTCGGTGTTGACCGTTGCCGTTGACTGCGAATGACATTTGATTTCGTCTGTTGAAATTAAATGTCGTTTCATTTATTTCGTATGGTATAGTATTTCGTGCGGTACTGTACGTTTCCTGTTTATTTTGTTTTGTATGTGTCATAGCGCCACCATTTATATATTTATCACATATGATATATGTGTCGCTTCATCAAGATCCTCGGATAGAGCAAACAGGCACATGATAAAGCATTTATCCGGTGGTCACTGGATCAATTCTTTCTCCTCGCAGTATCTTTTTGCAAGGGGTGTTTTTCTGCCTGTCTTCTTTCTTTCTCCTCGCAGTCTCTTTTTGCAGCGGGTGTTTTTCTGCATGTGTTCTTATCTGCAGGGGGTGTTTCTTGCTCTTGACAGTCTACCTTTTGCAGGGGTTGTTTCTTCTGCCTGTCTTCTTATCTATAGGTTTGAAGGGGGTGTTTCTTCTGCCTGTCTTCTTATCTGCAATCTGCTTCTTATCTGCAGATTGCTTGTTATCTGCAATCTGCAGGTTTGCAGGGGGTGTTTCTACTGCCTGTCTCTTATTTGCAACCTGCAGGTTTGCAGGGGGTGTTTCTACTGCCTGTCTCTTATTTGCAATCTGCAGGTTTGCAGGGGGTGTTTTTTCTGCCTATCTTCTTTTTTGCAGGGGTTGCTCGTGACAGTCTACCTTTTGCAGGGGGTGTTGTTCTGCCTGTCTTCTTATCTGCAATGGGTGTCTACCTTTTGCAGGGGGTGTTTCTTCTGCCTGTCTTCTTATCTGTAGGGGGTGTTTCTTCTTCCTGTCTTCTTATCTGCATGGGGTGTTTCTTGCTCCTGACTGTCTACCTTTTCCAGGGTGTTTCTTCTGCCTGTCTTCTTATCTGCAGGGGGTGTTTCTTCTGCATATCTTCTTATCTACAGGGGGTGTTTCTACCTTTTGCAGGGGGTGTTTCTTCTGCCTGGGTGTTTCTTCTGCCTGTCTTCTTATCTACAAGGGGGTGTTTCTTCTGCCTGGGTGTTTCTTCTGCCTGTCTTGTTATTTGCAGGGGGTGTTTCTTCCTTTTGCACGGGGTGTTTTTTCCGCATGTCTTGTTATCGGGGGTGTCTTATGTGCCTGAGACAGCCATGGCTGCCTGGCAGTTGATTGCGACAAGTATGAGAACTGTAGAATGACCTTAGACTAACAAAAGAGATAGAATACAAAATTCCCTTTTTCAACAAAGTGTCACATGTTTCATATATTTTCCGTAGAAACGTACAAACTGACATCAGTGCTACCAGGGTCCTAAAGTTTGAATAGATAGCATATTCTTTGTTCCTAATGCATTCAATACGGTGGATCGGAACGTGATTTTTTTAGAGCTTATGACGGCTCCATCTCCAATTGTCCAATTATTTCCTTTTGTGAGGGCTTTCTATTCTTCGACAAGCAGCCTTTCTTTTTCGACCGAGGGTGATCTCATTCCACTCTCCTCTGCGACTGGCACTTGCCAGGGCGACCCTCTGGGCGGACCTTTGTTCGCCCTTGCCCATTATCGGGCCCTTCGTGCTTCCGCAACCGCTTTCCCTTCTTGCCTTTTCCCTTCGGTTGCAGATGATACGCACATTATTGGGCCTAGAGAACAAGTCGTGTTGGCATACGATTTTTTCAAAGAACGTTTAGCCAAACTCAACCTTTAATCCAACCTTCAAAGTGTGTTATTTGGTCTCCTCTGGATATTCCACCTTCCTTTACCCCCCCTCTTGGATTTCAAACCCCTTCTCCTTCCGATGGCATTCGTGTGCTAGGTTGCCCCCTTGGTTCGGATACTTTCGTGACCCTATTCCTTGATGATGCTTTACAGACAGATTTGGCCCAGGTGGACGACCTTCCTCACCATGATGATCCCCAAGTGGCTTTTGCTATGTTAACTAGGTGTTTTCCCCATCGCCCTTCTTACCTCACTCGTACTTTCCCTCCCACCTCGACATTCATCTCCTCTCTTCCGGCATATGACGATCGCCTCATGGACGTCCTCCACACTCTGTTAGGTCGTGGGGCATTCGATCGCGAGTCCAGGCCCTCAGCCCGCATTCAGGCTTCCCTCCCTATATCTGTCGGAGGGTTGGGTCTATTATCGACTGCTCGTGTTGCTCCCGCTGCCTATTTGGGAAGTTGGTGTCTTATTGCCTCTACCCTTGTTTCCCGTTTTTTGGCTGGGGACACCCCTGTTCTAGCTACCGTGGTCCCCCGCGTTTCAGACAGTGTGTTAGCGTTCCCCCGCGTTTCAGACGGTGTGTTTGCTCCCCGCGTTTCAGACGGTGAGTTAGCGTTCCCCCGCGTTTCAGACGGTGTGTTAGCGTTCCAGCAGACTCTATTAGACGCGTCACTTTCTCTTCCTCCCCATGCCTTAGTGGATGTGCCGATTTTCTCCACCTTATTTTCTCCACCTTGGTTACCACATCCGCTGAGCGTATCCAAGAATCAATTTCCGATCGGGTTGTCGCCGCCATTAAATCTGACCTTCTCAAGGCGCTTCCCTCTGATTCTTCGCGTGCCCGTCTTCTCTCTTGTGGTGGACCAGGTTCTGGATCTTGGCTTTTGGCTACACCTATTTTGTCCACTCTCCGATTCTCACCTGCTCAATTCACCACCGCCCTTCGATTTCGCCTTGGCCTCCCCCATCCTCCTTTACTTGGCTCTCTTGTTTGTGCATGTGGTTGTGTTTTGGGGCCCGATGGTGTCCATCTGCTTCGTTGCTCCCATGGGGGGGATTTGATCCAGGCGCACGACACTATTCGCGACGTTGTTGCGACTATCGCTTCGGAGGGGGGCTTTTCTGTGAGTCGGGAGGTTTCTCACATTATTCCATCACGTCGGATTGATGTTGTTTTGCTTGATGGTGCCCGTCGCATTTTCGGTGATATTGTTTTGGCAAACCCTTCTTCGTCTACGGTTGTTGGTCGGGCGGCTCGAAATGTTGGGGTGGCGGCTCGTGATGCCGCTAAGGCGAAGGAGCGTGATTATGCTCACAGGGACCCTATGGACGACTTTATTCCGATGGCGGTCGAGATCTTTGGTTGTGTGGGTGTTGCAATGGACGAGTTTCTCCGTACTTGCGCTCGACGAGCTTTCGAGCACCGAGGACCTGGGAGCCCTCCTCCTTCGGTCCTTACATCTTTTTATCGTAAACGCTTATATGTGGCTTTACAGCGAGTGCAGGCATCTATTCTCCTCCGATCGCTATCTGGGTTATGGATCGTCGTCGTGTTCCGGACCTCCCTCAACGTGCTCCCCCGTGTTGGGGGGACTTACGGGGTTGCTTTTGATAGATAGATAATTGAGTTGGTGTTAGAGTTGTGGTTTTGGATTTGTGTGTTGCCGGGCTTTTCATTTTGGGTTTGGGTGCTTTTATTTGCCTTGTTGTTGTTCCCGTTGCTCTCTTTAGTTTTATTGCCCTGGTAGTTTTTATGTGTTGGCCATGCCACCCCTTTTGTACCCTCGAACTCAGATGGTTTACCATCGTGCTTTTTAATTTATCCTGCCATTAACAAAGAATATATATATATATATTAGGATATTTTTTTCCTAAGGACGCGCCATATTCTGGAGTGATCTGGACGATGCGGCAGAAAATTGGATCAATGACACAATGTTTATTTTTTTTAATTTAGAGCATGAAGGGGTAAAACGGGGAAGGCGGGTAATTGTGAAGTTAAGGAAACAAAAGTTTGTCGACGACAACATTTGGGTCAATAATTTGACACCTTTGAGAATATTTTTCTCGTGCAAGGTATTTTCTGATTGGTTAGAGAAACATATCTTATTTTTGATTTGTCATCCGTACTACATTTTGGTACTGTTGTTGCTTTACTTAGTGCACTCCAAACTGGTGCGCACCAGCACTTCCACCTGTGGAAAGGTTCAATATTTTGATAATTTGATGTGAATCGAGAAGCTTTCGATGTTCTCTCTGTATAAGTACAATACAATAGTTACGATATGACGACGTGGCCGACTGTATAATGGTGCTGTCATCCGTTTTTCATCAGAAATACTTTTACTAAAATAGTAACATACCCACAGCGCAGAACTATTATCCACATCGCGTAAAATACGTCGCCTGAGCGATGCGGATTAAATAGCATCATGCCTATCCGCAATTTGGCGAAATATGTCACACATAGGTCGCAATCGGGTACCTGAATCCATACTCGATCTGTAATGGGCAGGCCCGCGTCGGATCCGGAACGGATTTTGGTGCCAAATTTTGGGGGCCAGCCGGATTAGGCCGGGTAATTCAAAAATAAATAAATAAAATAAAATCGGGTGGAGTACCCGATTGTGACCTCTGGTGTTGCATCATGCCGATATCATTTACCGATCCCAATCTTATTAGATGATTGAGGTGCCGATCCCATGACAACGATATCAACTGGGCGGTTAATAGTTAAGTAATTGTGATGAAAGGTAATTACTATTTTTTTGTACGAAGTTCTACGAACTAAATCTAGGTATTGACGAAAATTAGTGGAATACACACCCTGTTTGGTGTGCAATGGAGTGAAAACAATATAAGATCGACCAATGTTGTCAAAAGTTTCAGCCACCTGAAATTGCCATATAACAACCAAAAGTACAAAAAAAGAGACACTGATCAGGAGAACATTTGCCCTTTTAAATGCATTTCAATAAATGCTCGCGTTATGCTCCAATCCTACAGCATGTGAGCTTAGACTGCTCAAGTGGGGCATTTGCAGCTTCGTGGATAACTTCAGTACTTGTCGAGAAGATGAAGCTTATGAGAGACAACACATTTTGTGGTGGAGAAGACAATGATGGCAGCAATGTATGTCAACCAAAAGTCAAGAACTAATCCAATACAAACCAGAGTACATACAAGTCTGAAGGTCACAGTTACTTGACACTCCCCCAAGTGTCGTCTTTTTTTTTTAAAGTCTTTCTTTTGTTGTTATGTACAACACCGTCACAGCTTGAGAGATTTTATATAGGCCCCTGACACTTGATTCAACAATTTTCGGCCTTAACATGAACATCAAAAGTTAGTCAACTTGAAAGGACCAAATAACAAGCAGGTATTTGCTTCTCGAGTAAAAATTAAGTTATTGCAACAGAAACTTCATGTAAGCTCTGTGTTGCACGTTATTACAAATGCAGTTCATGGATTCGGATGTGACACATGTCATTTTGAACCACATAATCACCCTGAGGGAAGAACACTGACACTAGAGCACCAAGAAAACGTCGCCAACAACAATTTTGGACCATCTGCAGCTTATTAAGAAACAACGAATTAAATTAGTAATAAAAAAACATCATGACGAAGAGGCACAGTAAAGCAAGCACATGAGAAAAAAAAATCGAGACCAGAAAAGCTGGTTTTTGGAACGTTCGGGTGCTCTTTCCTCACATTCTCTCAATATCTTTGACCTGCTTTCCACACTACTTCCCATCCTGATTAGTATGGTTTGCAGCATTTCGCATGTTTGCTCAACTATTTCCTGTGATTTTGAATTTTTTGTCTACATCATTGTGTGAGAAAAAAACAAAAAAGATCTAGTAAGCATAAAATCCTCAAACACGAGAAAACGGCACAAACCATTAATAATGAAAACATCATTAAGGGATAACGTCAGACAATCCTGTGCAATAAAATCACAAATCGTCAAATGGAGCATTTTTCCCAACCTTTCCGTTAGGCGTCGAAACATTTTACTTTTTAAGGCCATATATGAACTTAGAGTAGTTGACCAGGTATAGTACTTAGACCATCAACGATCAGTTAAGAATATGCAGTCTAAATTAAAATTAGAATTTCGCATAGCAAATTCCACCTCAGATGATAACAAAAGGTTAAGTAAAGACTTAACAGCATCCAAAATCTCTTGCGGTATATTTTCACCTCTGAAAAGTTAAAAAAAAACAAAAAAACACAACATGACCTAATAACAATACGAATATACCAAAGTTTGCAATAACTTGAAAGTCAATCCTCTCACAATTTTTTTACTTGCAAGTCTCAATACATTTGAGTTTCTTTCATTATTCTCCCCCCACCGACCTTCGATTAACCCGATTGGACATATTATTCTTACACTTTTTAACCCTAGACAACCTCCATTGGACATATTATCCTTACACTTTTTAACCCTAGACAACCTTCAGAAATAACTAAGAAATTCATACATAAAAGAATACAACGGCAGCTCACTCCTCCTTCAGTACCTTGAAATATAAGAGAAAGGAAATAATTGTCCATCGTGTCTTTTTTTTTTTGGCACAAAACATGTAAATACTTCCAAACTAGAAAAACTTGGAAATATTTACATGGTTTATGGTGAGCCAACCTTATGAGATAACCCCCCCAAAAAAAAAAATCAAACAAATAAAAGAATAGAAAAGACCATATATATGACCACCCACCGTCTTTCCAAACCACAGTTGCGTTTGTCTCCAAAGAATTAATAAATTGATGACCAACTCCACCTTGGGAGAGTCCTCTTCATGGGAATAAATTGTTACCGATACTTTCTCATATTCATTTTTCCCATTAACCGACTCCCTCTCATCTCTTCTCCAGAATTGATCCTCATCTTCCCAATTGCGTCTCAATAAAAGTATCGAACCTGTCTCTCATCAGTCTCAGTACCCTCCATTCCCGTGTATATATTTCACAAGTTTCTTTCTTATAACCGTTATAATCCTCCAAAAAACCCTAAAAACCTTGAAAATCCTTGAGAGAATCGCTACCACGTTCTTCCTTCGGCAATTTTGGGGTCCAAATCTTCATCTTCCGATGAAGAGGAGTTACCATCCCATGTATCTGACGAACTCGGTTCAATTTTGTAAGCCATTCCAATTAACGTTCCGTTGATGTGAACCGGAATAAGTGGACGAGAATCGACCATTACGACCGGTTCCTCCTCCTTCCTTTCCCCCATGGATTCGAGACCACCCTGTGTTCTCTCTCCCTCGCCTGATCTGACATTTCTGCATTCCCATCCATTTCTTCCCTGTAAACAACAAAGTTCCAACCAAGTTGACTACCGTGAAAACTCTAAAAAGTATTTAACAAATGGTCCTCCCTTGAGTTTTCCATGCATTCAAAATTATTTGATTTCCTTTGAAACCCAAAAGCCCTTAAACTCTACAAAAACATTCTCGATTGTATTTTTAAGATCAATTCATAGTGCAGAATAAGAAGAGTGAAAAAAACATGTAAAGAATATGCCAGTGAGAACAAGGTTTCAACCTAGAAACAGATCCTCTATCAAAAATAGGAGGAGAAAAAAAGAAACTACACAGAATATCTCTCGAAAAAGGTTTTATTCAGTTGATGGCCCATTCCAGCAGGAGTTTTATGGCACACAAAATCTACCAGAGGAACAGAAGCTAGGATAGTTTCCGACATTCAACTCATCTGTAAAATTTCAAACTTCTGTGCACCGACCTTTCTGCTGCTTTTCATGGACCCAAACAAACTTGATTTTCAGAACATTTAAGTCCTGTCACCAACATTGATGTGGAATTTTTTAGAAAGCTTATCGATGATTTTTCCCTTCGTCCAATTCTAACGACAATATCTCATATGTGATGTTTTTGGAAATGATTTGTACTGCGTGTGTATGTACATATGTGTGTATATATACTATGTGTGTTTGTGTGTGTATATATATTATTATTTTTTTTATATATATCACACATAATTTGTGCAAAAATCATGAAAGTACTTATTCCAGAAGAAGTGTGTTTAAAATTACGTATAAAAAAGGGTGTGGAAATATTGTGCTATTCAGTTGACTTATTCACGAGTCAATTGGTCTTATCAACTACTACTTGACATAAAAATGATTCAAAATTCTGTGTGTTGTTCTTCCATTTCGACATCAACAGAATAATACCAAAAAAAGAGGAAGCGTAACCAGTACGTCAAAACAATATTTGACAGTTATGCATTTCCTGAAGTTTATTTCTGGTGAAATTCATAAGTGGAAATTTCGGAGATCATGTAAAACGGAAATTCTTAATAAGTTTTTAAGCAAAAATGAAATGCAAATCATAAATTGCCCACCTGTACCTCTGTCTACTAGAACTCGAATTCAAATCAAAACTTTTAGAAACCATTTTACGAAACCTTCTTGTCCTAAGGTTTAGTATTTTACATAAATGTTTTACAATTATCTTTTACAACTTTTCGATTCACATTTTGCGTTTCACGACCTCATATTCGTTCTTCCGTTTCTATAAACCTTAATAAATTTCCAAGGCTTTTTATGAAAATTATCATGCCATTGCGGCAAAAAAACAAACGTATAATTGAAAGTGGAACCGGAAAGAAAAAAAAAGAGGCTCAACATCTTCTATGTCAAAATACTCCTCTCCTCCTCCAGAAAATAAAATAAACAATCTTCCCTCTTTTTTAAAACCCCTTCTTACCTTCTTTTCATATGCCAAAGCATCACTCCAATACAGATAGTACAAATAACTGCTGAAGTGGCTGTCCCAATAATGGTGCCCAAGAGGGCAAAGGGGAAAGGTTGACAAACGTCACTGGTATCACTGCAAATAAAGAGGAGATAAGGGAAAGTAAGGAGGGATAAGAGGGAATAATGGGGCATAAGGGAAAATCCGGAGGAACCAAGGGGAATAGGATAGTCGAAATAAAGGGGAACAAAGCGGAATAAGAGGGAACAGCACAAATATGAGAGAGATAAATAAGCGAATGAAATCACAGCAATGTTTTCCTTTTGGCTCTGCCTCTGCCCTCACTCTCCCCCTCCTCCATCCAGCTCTCCCTTCCTCTTCCCTCTTCCCGACCTCTCCCTACCCCCTACTCCTTCTCTTTCTCAATCTGTGTGTTGCTTTTTGAGTAAAAAGCATTCAGCAGGCTCAAAGGCTCGAATATTTTCGGAAAAAATTTAAGGTTTCTTCAGGGATTTTTTTGTTTTTGGATTCTTATTCGAAGTTTCCCTTTTTATTTTGCTTTTTAATTGAGTTTTTACGGAACATGGAATTCATTTTTAAGTTCTTTTCAGATGTAATTTATCAAAAGGGTGCAAAAAGTTGTCAGTCAGTTCATAAAAAAAGTGAAAAAATTCAACTCACCCACAAAAATTGTTGTCACCAACATAAACTTCGGTTATATTGTTCAAAAATTTAGGGAACCGTCCGGAAAGCATATTGCTTTGCAAATTGAGGTACTGCAATGCCTCCAACGGAAAAAAAAAGAGAAACGGGGAAAAGGAAAAGAGAAAAAAAAATGGATGAGAGAAAACGAAAGAGGGGAAAAAAGGATAGAGAAGTAGAGGCTGAGGCACAAGTAAAAAAGAAGGAAATGAAAAAGAAAACGAAAAAGAAAAAAAGGTAGAGGATACCTGGAGCTTATGGAGAAGTTGAAGCCAATGGGGAATGGGACCCGATAAATAATTGTCGGAAAGGTCAAGATGGGTGAGGTTAGTCATGACTGCCACTCCAGAGAACAAGAGAGAAAATAGAGAAGAGAGAGAGAGGGAGAGGGAGAGGGAGAGGGCGAGGGCGAAGGCGAGGGCGAGGGAGAGGGCGAGGGAGAGGGGGAAGGGGAAGGGGGAAGGGGGGAGAAGTGGAGGGGCGGAGGACAAAAAAAAGGAATAATGGAATATGGATGGACACAGAAATAGTGAGACTGGATGGAAGAAGGGAGTGGATTTAAGGAAATAAATGACAAAGAAAGAAGAGGGTGGAAATAAAGAAAGAAGAAGGAAGAAGGAACAAATAAGTGGTGGTCGTATCTATGGATACCTCCGTTGAAAAAGAAGATTGAAAAGATTTCTTTGCGGAAGTTGGGGAGAAGAAAAGTATGTCTGAAGTAAGGAGAAAAATCAAGAATTCAGAAACCTCACCTTTAATAACTATTGGGAATATTAGTAGACCATTTCCACTAAGATTTAGGTCCTTCAACTTGGTCAGGGCCTTCAAAGACAGTAACGAAGAACCCTGACTTTTAAGCTGCATCCAAACCATCCAAAAAATGTATTCAATATATTTTTACCTGCATCAAAAATAATATCCCAAATTCTCAATAATAAGTTCCTCAGAAACTAGAAAAGAAGGCATGCATGGAAAACCCTATTTTCTTAAAGTAAAAGAATGAAAGAGGTATAAGATCCTCTATACACAGAATCTGAAGAATTACTCTCATTTACACAAGTTAGTATTCGGCTCCTCGTTCTACCTTTCTTCCATAGTTTTACTGTCCTTGGTTCACATCTTTCAAAAAAAATCCATCTCAACAATTCCACACTTCTTTTATTAGTGTCTGCCTTCAACATTTCTGTCTACGCCCTCATTTCTGTGTCTAGAAATAGTTCTGCTTTCAGAGATATTTCTGCTTCCTGTAATGTTACTGTCTCCCGCTATTTTACTGTCTTCCACATTTTTTCTCATACTTTTTTACAAACAAAATTTGGACATTACCTTATTTCCACTGAGGTTTAAATGCTGAAGCTCTACAAGATTGCCAAAATCTTCCGGAATATAGTCGATACCATTGTTTGTGAGAGTGAGGCGCTTTATTATGTAGTCATAAAAAACAACCAGCAGTCAATTAGTCAGTGGCGTAAATATTAAATTAGGAAGTACAGAAAATCTCTTTTAACATGTATTGCAATATGAGTGTAAACACTGAAAGCATAATTTTGTAGATTTCTAGGAAGATATAAAAAGAAACGACTTTCAAGTTTTGAACATAGACTCAGCGATGGAAACAGAATTCAATTTGGCTTTCTTTTTTAACGGATAAAAGAAATCCAAGCAAGAAAAAGCAGGTAATAACTATCATTGGTGCATCAACAATAACCTTTGAAGCAATACAGCGAAACTTGTACATTTTTAGTGCACAAGAAAACAGCACTTCATAAAACAAAAAACAATTTTTGATGTCCATATGTGGTCCACTTTTGGTGCCTAAAGCATTCTACAAACTTTGAGAAATGGTTTTACACATTGTGTCCAAATTCTTTGGTGTTAGGTTGCGAGTCCCAGGAAGCAACACGAATCTGTACGAAAAACAATTTTTTTGTACCTCAAGATTCGACAGAATCGGAAATGATGAGATTAATGAACCGTTCAAAGGATAGTCAGACAGATTCAGATGTGTCAAATTTTTGAATTTTCCAATAGCTTTCAAATTACTGCCACAAGAATTAACTTGTTCAGGATTGCCTTGAAGATCCAAAGATATAACTGTGAGTTTTCCAGCATCACCGTTAACCTGCAATAAAAAATATATATACTAAAAAATAGCTGAGCTTCTTAAAATTCTTTCCTTTTGAACAGAATCGAGTCACATCTGAACACAGGAGGTTGTCTACAAAGGAGGAGTTTGAGAAGGAACCGTTTTAAAAAGGCACTGGATCCTTCTTTAAAGCTTGTATGTTTCTTCTCAACATAAATTGCAGGATAAAATGATTTTTGAAAGCATATTTAAAGCAAGAATTGTGGCTTCAAGCTGGCATGGAAATTTTGTTATGACACAGAAATTCATCCAGAAATATAGAGAAATACTTGCCTAGATACCCAAGAAAACTAATCATATACAAAGTCGAAATAAACAGTTTATGTACCAGCTTGAGTGATTTTGGCAAGAGCACAATGACAAAAGAAGACCACATTTCACATATCACGATTTCTTCCAACACACTTTCTTTTCACGATTTCAAATGTTAGCATTCCATAATTACAAGTCCACATGCTGACACAATAACAAATTAAAGCGCCTAAACACTGTAATTTCATTTGAATTCATTGGATTTGTAATTTTTACATTGTACTGTGACAATGTGATCAAACGAACCACAAGCAAATTCAATAAACTTGTCTTATGTATCATAAACAAGACAATCCGCGATATTATCATTCCCTAGGCACATAATTCTGCATTTTGCTGCTTGGACAATTAATATCGTTTTCAAAATAAATAAATTTTGGTCAGCAGATGAGTTTTTGCAATGTACAAGAAAAATTGCAATTGAGCCAATCACATAAAACAATTTTCCATGGTTATTTTGCAAAAATCCGTAAGACAGTTCAGGAAAAAGAATCTTTAACTACACTTTTTAGACACTTTGCTTAACCTACCACGAAACATCCAAATAGATGGTTCAAAAAATGAAGAAATATTTCAGCTAAACAAGATTATTAACGCTTCAATATATTCATTACAGAATTTATATGTCCTATGATGTGTTGTTACTCTGATGTACTCTGTAAAGATCATTTCGGATCATAAAAATCACCTTTTTGCATCCAACTCTCCTATCACTTCCACAAGGATCAGTAAAAGAACCGCCTGAAACGAAACATGGTTGATTTGTAACGGTAAACAGTTCTAAAAGAGCGTTACAATCCTCACTATAAAGCTTGCTTTTGTCACAAGCTGAATCTGCAGGCATTACAGAGATTATTTGCAAGAGGAAGACACATATTTTGCTCCAAAAGTAGACATTCCAAGCTTTTTCTTCACTCTTTGATGCATTCCTGGTAATCAGGTGAGGTGTATCCGTACACTTTAAAAAAGACATGGTCGAGTGGAATTCTGTCTATCTTTACCTTTCCTTCTCTCTCACTACTTACTACTTCACTCACTCACCACTACAATACTGTACCGAAGCAAATCAGAGTACTGTGGGATTGAATTTCCAATTCATGTGCCGACAGTCCAATATATACATTCCGTAAAAGTCAAATCTTTACAATCCTTCTCAAATCTTCAAAAGTCAAGTATTCAATGCTCTAGACCAATACTTTCAGGGAAACTACAACGTAGGTTAATACTTAATAACACTTTATCGGCGCCACTAAAATACGACCATTGAACCCAAAAGAGAACGCTCGCTACACCGCGAATCGTTATTAGTGTCAAATTTTAAATAGTGTTGAAGAAAATTTACCGTAATTGATGCTAATTAAGAATTTGATTTTTTTCAAAAAAAAGGTGTATTATAATTTCGGCGTTTATGCTAATTTGGGAACAGCAAAAATGGAATATTCGCCGTACAATTGTATACGCTACACCGCGAATCGTAATTACTAATTAGAGTAAATTACTCTAATTCGGTCGCTCGAAATTTCGACTCTATCACATGAAATAGAGTAAATGATTCTAATTTTATCATTATTCTATTTAAGGTATAGTTTAATTAGCGTTTTTAATTCTAACGCATATTCTCATGCGTCCGCGGTTACTAAAAATAATTTATTGTACTTTTATATAAAAAGGTACACTTATGTACGGTCTGACACTGACCGTACACCACTCTATTTAAGAGACAACGTACTGAAAATAACCCTAATAGAATAAAGAAAAAAATAGAATGAACTACGCTAATGGAGAATAAAAAAAAAAAAAAAAGCGGGATGGAATTAGTGTACACAACGCTAATAACGATTGGCGGTGTATAGTACACCGTGAATCGCTATTAGCGTACATGACGCTAATTGGGGTACCTCTTTTTTTAAGGCAAATTCTCAAATAGAATAAAGTACGCTAAATGTTTCTGAACGTTATTTGAGGTACCCCGCTCAATACGGTTCATAACTGTAATTTAGAGCCCTTTTAAATAGTGTGGTATACGGACTGTCATATCTGTACTATTCCATACCTTTTAAAATTTAAAAGTACAGAAAATATAATAATATATAATTGCGTGAATATTTTTCGGCATACGCAGATGTCAAAAAACGCGACAGCGTACGATTTGAACAATTTCATACATCTACATTTTTTAGTATGGACATATTATGTGCCGAAATTTTTTTCAAAGCAGTTTACAAATTAGAGTACATGATAAATTAGTATCATGGTGTACCCGAAAAAACACAATTTACCGTAAAGTACGCTAATTGTTTCATTACGCTATATTTTTTATTACGCTAATAGCGATTCACGGTGTACTGTAGACCTGTACTATAGGTTTGGTTTAATCAGTGTCACCTACACTACACCGTGAAACGTTATTAGCGTCAAGATTTTTTTCGCTACTTAAGGGTACTTTCGCATGTGCTAAAGTTACAGTTATTTCGTGTCGTTTTCCTACGTAACTTAGAAAAAAACGAGAAAATCAGCGGCCGTACCAAAAAGAGAAATAATCACCGTACAAGTTGCATTACCGTGAAACTTTATACGTACAGTAGTATGTCGTCTAGCGCGATGCATTTTGTCGTTTAGCGCATTTCGACCCATTTTCGCGTCCTTCCATCACATGATAAAACTTTATTTCAAATCACCTCGCGAGGTGATTTTAAATATAGTCCGAAAAGTAAAGCGAATAGAGAGATGCTGTTGCACGTGTCATAACTTTTTAACAATTTTTGTGCGCAGAGTACTCAAAAAAAAAACACTGCACGTTTCCAGCTTGCGCGTACTGTTTTTCGTGCGCTGATTTCCGTACAAGGGCCGTCTCTCTCAAACACACGTGTCTTCACACATACGGCGTATGAAAAATTGGCCACCTGTCGGCAAGTGGGAAGAAAAAATAAGAAACCGCATTTCTGTGCGACAGCGGAAGGTTTTTTATGATTTCGACACGTCGACAATGTGGCGTACGGACATTACGAAGTCACAAAAATTATACAGCGTGGGGGTACACGTCTCGTAAGTCACTATTTTAAGTGACAAGTTTTTTTCGTTTACATCCGAATGCTCTGAAAATTGTACGGAGAATCTTCGCTAAAAAACAAAGTAACAAGACTAAGGGCGTGTTCCCATGTAACCGATATTTTGAAACGTTAGTTTGGAATTTAGCGCTGATTTTACGGTGTACTTTTCAAAGTGTGCCTATGTGAATCGTTACTTGCGCGTTCATTATTTTGAATATGTGGCAGCTGTACACGTCTCAAATACTTGCGAAACCCAAACTGCTGCCATTTGTAGACGCCAGCGATCTCGAAACAAACTGCAGACATTTGTACGCCGGAGCTCCTGACATACTGGGACAATTGTCGACGCCAACAGTCATTTGTTGAAGCCCACACGTGAACGACATAAGCAATCGCATACGTCTACAAAATGACATTTGTAGACGCCCACAAGTGGACAACATAAGCAAACGGACAAACACCTTTTTTTTCGTGTACTCTCCCAACCGCAAAAAAAAATTTGAAAACGTTTGACGCGTGCAATCCAGGTTTTTTATTCGTCAATAAGGTAGTATTTTGACTAAAATCAGATCGCGATTTGATTCCAGTGCAAGTGTGAAGATGAGCTGGAAGTGGGTCGCGATGATAATAACGCCAAATTGCCGTACCTTCCAAGTTCCGAGATGTCGCAAAATGTACTTGTGTTTTTGCCCATTTTTCGTACGGCGTAATATTTTCTCGTTGGAAGTCCCATTTTCTGTGAAAACGACGGAAAAAAACCCTTACTTGAACACATGGGAACACGCCCTAAGTTTCGGTTACATGCGAAAGTACCCTTAGGGCGTGTCCCCGTGTAGCCGAAACTTTGAAACGCTACTTTGGATTTTAGCGCCGATTTTACGGTGTACTTTTCAAAAGGTGCCTATGTCAATCGTTACTTGCGCGTTCATTACTTCGAATATGTGACAATTGTAGACGTCTACAAAATGTGCGATAGTCTACGAAACGAAATGTAGAGTACGAAACTACGAAACTTCCTAAAAACGGCGACGGTTGTAGACGTCGAGGTTTTTGTGACGTCGTAGATGTTTAAGGTTTTGTGACATAGCGAAGTAATCCTACCATGTGACGTCATCAGTACGTACATTTTCCGCCATGGCTTCCCGATTTCGCTTTCTTATCTTTTATCATTCGATATGCCATCAAACTTAGACCAAAAATATTCAAAAAAAAGAAAAAAAATATACCTTTCATTTGATACTATTATTGCTGCATCTCGTGTAAATATGAGAGAAAGAGGAGTGGACGAGTGAGAAAGAGGGGGAGAGACGAGGGCGCCGTAAAATTTTGCAAAGGACCCATGAAGGAAAGTGGAGGTCCGCGACCCCTGCAAATTTTTTTCCGTACATGTTTGTCATTTTCCTATGTGCATGCGCGTGACGAGGAGTGAAAAAAAATAGCGTGTACTTTCCTTCGTGCAAAAAAAATCGAAAACGTTTGACGCGTGCAATCCAAGTTTTCTATTCGTCAATAGGGTAGTATTTTGATTAAAATCAGGTCGCGATTTGATTCCAGTGCAAGTGTGAAGATGAGCTGGAAGTGGGTCGCGATGATAATAACGCCAAATTGCCGTACCTTCCAAGTTCCAATATGACGCAAAATGTACTTGTGATTTTGCCCATTTTTCGTACGGCGTAATATTTTCTCGTTGGAAGGCCCATTTTCTGTGAAAACGACGGAAAAAAACCCTTGAACACATGGGGACACGCCCTTAAAAACATCTTTTCTCTATACACATTTGTTGGATTTTCAATTTGAGACCGCCAATCAAAAGCTGAGAATGCTACCATTCAATCGCAACCATCAGATCCACAATCCGTCAGGTGTGTACGGAGAAAATATGTTTTAAGTGGCGAAAATAACTTTGACGCTAATAACGATTCGCGGTGTGCAGTACACCGCCAATAGCTATTTAGCATATTGAACGCTAATTCGGTCCCGCTTTTTTTTCTCAAATTATCAAATAGAATTATCCATAATATTTAAAAAAACCTAATTTATAATTAGAGTATACGATTTCTTTCAAAATTTCAAAATTCCCAATTAGCGTTAATAACAGTAATTATTCCTATACGCTAAGAAAACTTCTACGCTAATAGGTAATAACGATTGGCGGTGTAGTTCAGGAGGTATTGATATTATTCCGTACTTTAATTGCTCGCTTTTTGTACGGAGTACATAAAATGTGTCCAGCTAAGGGCGTCGATATGGGAAAGTGAGTGACGTTGACACGCAGAAAGAAACACTCAAATTTTGATATTTAGAAGCATAGTTCAAAAGTAGGCGTTTTATGGTAGGCCTTTCGTAGGCGCAAGTTGTGTTGTGGGCTTTTCATGTTATCGTCTTAGATCGATACTTTGATCGCTACTTTGATCAGTAACCGTCCGATGACGTTAAATTCTCTATCGAACGATGTGCAGCTCAACCCTGTTACATTTCTTTTTCATTTTGCGACCAAGACAATATGGGTCTTAAGGTCATATTATATGTTTTGCGTACAATAGGCATATTGTATAGGCCTACTTTCACCTACTTTTGAACTATGTTTAGAAGACAATACTAGTGGGAAATCGCGTGAACCTGTCATATTCGGACGTCGACTATGTGAACACATACTTTAGCCACTCAATTATGGGAATTTGTAGCGAAATTAGTGTTGTGTATGTTAATTAGCGTTAAAATTGTGTTGCCTATTGAACCCAAAATAGCACCAATGAATAACAACGCTCTGTTTCTTGAACTAAGTCTTTTTTAAGACTATAAGCTAGATGAAGCTCACGCATTCTATTCCCTCATCAACGGAAGTCACTCTCGGGTGCAACAACATATCGCCGATGAGGTAGCCGCCGTCAAATTCAAAAGCCTATATGAGGCGCTCCTTATTGTTGAAGTGCATGGTCGACCTCGGTCTTGTTCGGGGCATGAGATTGGAGCTTGGATTATTGCTACACGAATTTTTGCCTCACTCCCTTTTATCTTGTGCTCAATTTTCTCGTGCACTTCGCTTACGGATTGGATCGCCTCACCTTTCGCTTTCGGGCAAGGCCTGTTGCATTTATGGTCAACCTAAAAACGAGCAAGGAGTCCATTTTCTTTGTTGCTCACACGGTAGGGAGAGGTCAACATACACAGCATGGCACGAGATGTCATCGTTGCCGTGGGTTGTGAAGCAAGATACATAGTCAAACGCGATGTGTCACATGTACTCCCGCCGCGTTCTCAATCTAATGGTACACGTGGCTTTGGTGAGGATCTTTTGTTTCTATATGGAGCAGCAGAGAAGTTTCAATGACATAATTATCACGGGCCCTTTTTTCATCACATGTGTCATTGCATAGTAGTGTTGCGGCTCGGGCTGTAGCGGCTTGGGCTGCATCGGCCTCCAAAGAGCGTGACGATGCGCACAAAGACCTTGTTGACACTTTCATACCATTTTGTGATAGGGATCTTTGGGACTTTGTACTCTTCCTTCCACAAGTTTAAACCCTGTCCGCACTCACCAATCTTTAGAGTTGGAGGATTTGCCATCCGTTCTCCAGCTCTCATGTTGGCTTCCTACGGTTATCGCGTCTTTGCTGCCCGTTAGTTTTCCTAAGCTTCAACCTTAATATGACAGGCAAGGCGGTGAATGATGGTCGATGATTGCGATACTTACCCTCGCGCCACGTGGCGCATATAATTGATATTCGTATTTTTGACCTTCATTGTGGCATGTTCTTCAGCTTAAGTTTTAAAGATAGTTTTTAGTGTTCCTACGTTTTGTTTTTTATTTCTTATTTATGCTGTACTTGCTTTCCTTTTTATGTTTATATTGTTTTTTAAACTTTGTTGTCCTTATAGAGGTTGGTGTTTTACCTTTGATGCTCATCAACTATTTTTAGTTGAAATCATGTTATGTACTTTGATGGCCTTACCATCACAACTTTACACTCATAGCGATTTCAAGGTGTAATATATTTACTATGTGTGATCGACTATAATTACGAAGTGTCATCTACTATATTTACATAACCTGAAGAGCCACAATTTCTTGAGGTAAAAACAAGAGGACTGTGTTCACTTGTAGCTTTTGCAGGTGACTCCTATATAAATACCAAAAATATATATGAATGTTTGTCTTATAATGAATTCTTACAATGTCATACACCAGAATTGCAAAATACAACAAACAAACAATAGGCTTTGCCAAAGTGGTGAGGCATGATGCGCGACGGTTCGAGTAACATAGTGAAAGGCGCTTCGTGCTTGCGCCCCAAAGGTTTCGCTGCTTTATCGAACGTATGTAGGCTTTTTTAATCGAAAATGTTTGAAAGGACCGATTCTAGCGCAAGCGAACCTCAATCTACACAATAAATTCACTTGGACCCTTGATTTTAGTGAATCCATAACAGTTCGTCCACCTAATTAAAAAGAAAGTACGTACAAATTCGCTTACGTGAGTTGCCATATGGGCACTCCAAACTACTAGATTGACACACCAAAGAAATGCCATACAAAAATGTACACTTTCACGATACAGGGTTTTGACTTTTGAGGGTGGCCACCTTACCCCGTCAAAATCATGTTTCCGTACTCGAGGCGGCTAACACCATCGCTCAAAGCGCGCGCGGAGCCCAGTCAACGGATAGAAGAGCATCCTTTTTTGGATAGAGCCGACAAAGGTCGCAAAAGTCAAAAATTTTCATATCCCAAACCGACCTTTTTGTTTTTTTTCAAAATCTGAGTTACCGACGCCCGACCGAGTTTTGTCACGCTCCAAAATTGTTAACCGTTAACCGACTGTCGTTTATGAAAAAAAATTTAACCGAATCTTGATTTTTCGCGACTAACCGTGCCCGCCCGTAACCGAAAAAGTACAAAATTAATCAATGTACGGAGGAATAAGCCAATATTTACGATTTGTCGCGTTCCCTAAGATTTGCGAAATGAATATTGTTACTCTCGTGTCAGATTTGCGACCCTTTGTCGCGTTCCCTAAGATTTGCGAAATGAATAATGACTACTGTGTCAGATTTGCGACGCTTTGTCGCGTTGCCTAAGATTTGCGAAATGAATATTGTACTACACCGCCAATTGTTATTAGCGTGGGAGTTTGATTAGCGTATAATAATAATTACAGTGGTGTACGCTATTTAAGAATTTGAAAATTTTGGAAAAAATCATACATTCTAATTGTTTGATTATGGTAATTTGGATCTTTGAAAAAAAAAATGTCGGTCACAAACATGCTTACACTAATATAAGTCTCCGTACAAAATCTGACAAATCGTACACAAATCGTACATTCACACGGTCGAAACGTGGCTGTCGGACGAATATGTGGGAACGGGATTTTTTACGACCTGGTTTGTTTTCCTTTTTAGAACGCACATTCTCATGCGTCTGCGGTTACTAAAACTAATTTATTGTAATTTTTAACTTAAAAAGGTACATTTATGTACGGTCTGACACTGACCGTACACAACTCTATTTAAGAG